>JBCJKH010044413.1:36437-48850 GCA_039877255.1 Loriculus beryllinus
ACACATACACACATACACACATACACACATACACACATACACACATACACACATACACACATACACACATACACACACACACACACACACACACACACACACACACACACACACACACACCCCGCCGCCGCGGGCCCCTGCTGCCGGAGCCATTCAGTTGCGACCGATTGCGATCGCGGCAGATGGGCTGGATCTGACAGCTCCGCTCCTCCGCGGGGCCGGGTGCGGAGGGGCCCGGCCACCGCGCTCCCCGCCCCGCCGAAAGTGCCACCCCGGGCGCCCGCCCGCCCTCCCCAGGCACATGTTACGCGTCCCGCGGCTGCGGCGGGAGCGGGAGAAGCCGCTGCGGCGGAACAAAGCGGAAGAGGCGACCGGCGGCGGCGGGGCGGCCGGCCCGGGGGGCGGCAGCCGCTCTGCCCAGGCGGGGGGCGGCAGCGGGCTCAGCGGCCCGCCGGGACTTGCTGCCCCCGCCCGCCGCAGCATGCCCCACCGCCGAGCAGGTAAGAGCCGGCCGCGCAGCGCCTCCCCTCCCTCACCTGCCCGCCGCGCCGCCGCCTTCCGCCCGCCCCGCCGCTCCCGCCGTCTCCTCCCCTTCCCCTGCTCCTCCGCGCCGGCCCGGGGGGCGCGGGGCTGCACGGGGACGGGCGCGGCGCCGGGCGGGGGGAGGCACCTGCCGCCGCTCCGTGCCGCCGGCCCGGCCTTCTCCCCGCCCCGCCGGCCGCGGCAACGCGCGGGAGGGCGGGCTGGGTCCCGCGGGCCGAAGACACGAAACCCCGCTGCCGCGGAGACCGGGCTCCCCGCGCCGGCTCCCCGCGCCGCCCCACGGCCTCTGCCCGGCTGGGAGCCCCGCACCGTGCCTGTGCGTGGCCGGCCCTGCCGCGGAGCTCTGCCCCTCCTTAGCCAGGGGGAAGCGTGCAGTACGCTTTTTTCCTTCTTTTTCCCTGCTGGAGCGGCAGCGGGGCAGCGGGCGGTGTGTGCGTTTGAGTGAGCCCTGTTGCTTCAGAGGCAGAGGGTTTTCTTGTTCTGGGACTCTGGAAGGAGCATCCTGAGGAGCTTTATTTATTGTTTTTATTCCTGTCTGTTTAAAGATTGAGTCCTTCACACTGCATAAACCACTGGAAGGACATTTTAGTGATGGAAGAAGTACATTAGGCAGAAAAGCGGTGTTTCTGAAATACACAAAGCAATAGTGTGTAAAGCAGATGCAGAGCGCTAAATGACCCACTGCTGTCCGATGAGGCTTTCAGTTGTTTTTGTTTGCTTTAGCAGGGTGTTAGAGCCGCTCTCCATCTTCTGAGGTAGGTTTACCTGGAATGTGACTGAAATAAGATAGAATAAGGGTGAGTGGGCTTTGCTGTTTTCTGCAGGAAAAAAGCAGAGCCACGTAAGCACCATGTTGTTGCTAACTGTTTTGTACATATGCATTTCTTTTTCTCCATGTAACAGCATCGAATTGGCTCCCTAATAGAAATGTTTTATGAATGTCCACTGTACATTCCTTAAAACCTGTTATTCCAGCTAACCCCCTTGTTTGTCATTAAAAAGCTAGCAAAGTTTCTAACAAGTGAAGTAACATCAAATAGACAAGTGATTTACATCCGAGGGATTGACTGTATACATTATTGGATTGCAGATAAGCTATGTAAGTAAACAGAAGTGCAGTGCTCTGGTATTGTGCATGACTATGGAGATATCATGGGACTTTTTTGCTAGTTAATAGCATAGGGCTGCATGGGAACTGTTCGATCTGCAGGATTTTTGCTTGGAAGTAGTTTACTTAAGGTTATTTCACTCTGTTTGGAGACTTGTATTTGCCGGCCATTACTGCATTCTTAGCTCCAGGCTTCGTGGAGTTACAGGTTAGTAGGTCAATAAAAATTGCACTGCAATGTTGGAATGGGCAGGCTGGATTTTTAAATGTGATTGGGGAATAACTAGGGAATGACCAGAATGCTGAAGAATTTTCTTCAGGGAATTTTGATGCTGGTCTTTAGTGGTAGACCAGAAATAATTCAATTTTTCTTTCTTCTTTGAATACCACAAATATTATTCCATTTCTTGTTAAAAGATGAAATAAATCATATAAATATTCCCTTTTGGGATAAAGTGATCGGTGCCTTTAGTTGAGTTTCCCAAGACTTAGTTCCTTTGGCTGGTGAACACTGGGATTACCTCCACTGGCGTTAGATAAAGCTTGCTAGTAGTGAGAATAAAAATGTCATCAGGTCTCTTCTGCTGTCGATTTACGTGCTTCTTTTAAAACTTGAAATTTGGTGTGTTGTGCAGGGAAACAGTGCGAAAAAATACACTGTTAAATTGCTGTTGCACTAAAAAGACTCTAATAAAATCTTGAGTCAATACAGGTTAGAGTGCTCCCAGAACCTGTTGAGACCCAGAGGATGTGCAGAACAGAAGCCATTGTCTGACTGTGCTGGCCCTGCCTGGAGCCCTGCTTGTTCTTGAGTAGCTTCAGTGCACAGCGTAATCCCCATTCCAGCAAATCCTTGAAACTGGTGATTGACTGTGTACATGGAGCAGTTCCATTCATGTCACAGTGTACAATTTATGCAGTTAAAGTGAGCCATATGGTGCGTTCCCCACAGCGCCGTGGTGTGCTGATCATTAAGGATGGATTGGAGGTTCAGTGCAGAGCTTTGCTATAAAAATGAAAAAGATCAAAACTTCAGGATGGTTTTGGCATCTCTCATCTACTTTCCTCTTTCACTGAGCATTGTGGGCAGGAGCATTATATCCTTTAGCTCAGAAATAGTATATGTGGTACATTTTGGCTTTTCCAGTCTGGTCTGTCAGTACCTTGGTAGTTTGGAGTGTTTCCTAGGAAAGTTATCAGCCCTTCAGCTTTTTCACATCTGCATTTTTGCTGTTACTTGTATGTAGCACACACAAGTCTTTCTTGCTGGTGTGAAGTATGAATGTATGGCTTCATAGGTATGTGATGTTGCCTTCTTTCTTAAGCAAAGAATCCTTCTGTAGTAATTATTACTGCTTAACATTCACACTTATATGCTATGTAGGGTTAATCACAACCGTTGTAGAGCATTACTGCTACATTACTGCTTGACTTTGCCAGATAAATCCCTACACAGATAAGCTCAGCAGCAGCAGCAGCCAGGTATTGTGCATAAATCCACTTCTTACACTGATTAATTTTCCATATAAGATCCTGATTTTGCAACGAGTTAGACACCTGCTTAACCTTAGAGTTACAGAATTGAAATAGATATGCTACTCCGGTGAAAAGTTAGGCATGTGTGTAGTTTTTCACAGGATTAAAGCTTGCAAAGAGGTGCTGAACAAAAAAGAAAAAGCCAAATCAAACCAACCTAAACTGCTTTTGCTTGTCTCCTATCCTCAAGAATTATGGTAGGTACCTGCTATTTGTTTGGTTGTGTAGTTAAGATGTAATTGCATAGTGTGATGGAGCTGACTTGGGACTGGTATTTAAAATGTTGGAATTGTGTTTCTGCTTTCAGCTTATGTTTCCATCGAGGTTTGAGGCTTCTTTTTCCACCTGAAACTGAACAGTGGTGAAGTTGAAATTGCCAGATCACTAGTGCAGAATTGACACTGCTGAGAAATCAGATGAGGAAAAGGCAGTTTTACTAGTATTTGTGAAAAAGACCAACCAGAAGCCTGGTAGGCTTTGGATTTATATATTGCTTCCATACTGAAGGACTGGAGGGATTACTGTAGCAAAATTTATTGTTTCTAACTTTTCAACATTTAGATCTTATTTTTGTTGTATAAAGGAAGTTCCTAAGAAGGAGCAAAGCATTCATGCTGTTAAGATACTGGATGGTGGATACAGTTCCGAGCTGATGTGGCCGACTTTTTTTTTTTAGCATATTCAAATGATTTAAGCATTAAGAGAAAGACTTCTGGGTGTTCTGCCAGCAGGACTCATATATGCAGAATTCCTCTAAAAGTTAGAGACCCTGGAGTTCTCTAGTTCTATGAGACTTTCTTTTTTTTCTATACTTTTCCCTTGAAATGAAGATGGGAAGTTTTCAGAAGGAGAAATACAGAAATTAATGGCTCATAAAGGACAGTCAAGTACTTCCACTTCTTACACTGTGGTGTGTGCGCTGGCAGTTCACATCTGAAACACAACTTATTCCTCAGAATAATCAGAATGCACGTAAGATCAGGAAAAAAACCCAGCAAGACGTGGAAATAGAAGTTTGACATATCACAGAAACAGTTTTCAATACTGCTGTATGCTGTCCAAGAACAAAAAGAAACATTCTTCTTTTCCCCAGCTTTCTTTTTTAGGATTTCTTTTAAATCTGTATGGTTCTGAGTATTTTAGAAACATTTACCAGTTGCTTTTCATGTGCATCTTTGTTACATCTTCTAATGACTTTCCTTGCATTGTGTGTAAAGCCCTTTAAATAGACTCCTGGCTCCTGGTGGCCTATGTTGTTCTAAATAGACAATGCAGCTGCTCTCTCATTATGTTCACTTGAATCCTTCGGACTTTTCAGTTCTTCTTTGTGCCAAGATTATGCCCATGTTGTTTGTCTAGGCCATTACAGGAAGCTAAAATCTTTATCCCATTGTATATTTGATGGTAACAAAGTTACTTGTGACTGAGTACACTGCTTCCTTATTCTGAGTGGTTCTTTATTTCTGAAGATGAACTATATGCTTTAAACCTTTAGAATTGTAATTATGGGGTTTGTTGCTGTAAGTACAGTCATTTTTGTGGCAGTTGATGTTGATGTTTACAGAACTTTTCCTCTATTTCTTTCTTTTTCTTTGAATTAATAGCATGTGTACCTCTTCCCCATGCCCACTGTGTGTATGTGTTCAGTGTATATTCCTGGTCTCAGATATAAAAGCCACCTTGCAATTTGTGATGACCCTGGTGACTTACTTCTGGGTCCTGAATAAGAACATAGCTGCATGAAATATCCGAACAGGTGAATGTGGGCCAAACCCAGTGCAATAAACACATCTTTCTGTTGAGTCTGAGAGAAGCCCAAAGCTACTCAACATGTGATACATGGCCTTCTTGACATCTGCAATAAAGTGATCCTGGGTGGCTACCACACCCGAGATTGAGTGATAATCATTCCTCTTGGTGTTAATGGGAATCTGACATGTCAACTTTCAAATATATAAAAATATTTTTTAATGCAAATAGCACATATGGTAATGCAGGGCACTGCTGGGAGTGCTGCTGGCATCTGAGTTCTACATGGGTATTTGTTATTCATGAAGAAGGAATAATCTGCTGTATGTTTTACTGCAGGGTTCTCTCCCATGTAACATTGACTTCACTACTGCTGCTAGAGCTTGTATCTTGTAGATGAGTAAGTTAGTATACAGTCATCATTTTCAGAGTTACTTAACGTAAATGAATAATTACAGTATTGTAGTATGCTTCTATGGTTTGATTTTTAGTTTTTTAAATGTTTGCCCTTGTTAGAACAAGTGTATTTACATTTGCATTGTCACTGTAGTAGTGGCCTAGCTGAGGACTCAATAGGTGTATTGGTATTGTCAATTGACATGGCACAAATGTCAATTTGTGCCATCAAAAGAATCGCTGGGATCCTTTTTGGGTCCAGGGCCACACCTTCACTTTGTCTCCCACTTGGCCCAAGAGGTTGCACCAGCTGCTGGTCCTGGGCACACACCGAGGAGCCAGCTGCTGGGGACCTTGCATGTACATTGTATCTGGGGTACTCTGGTTGTTGTCTTGGTGCACAACTGCAGGAGAGAATCTACAAGATCATGAATTGTGTACTCAAGGCCTTAAATGTTGATGCCAGACAAGTTTTCACCTTAAAATGCCATCAGCACATTAAATTACTAGTGCAAATGTGCTTAGTGAATTAAAATATGATCAGAAGGAATGTCTGGCCCAAAACACTAAGCGTGAAACAAAGGACAGCAAATGATCAGAGAAGTAGGCTACAGAGTACAAGGAAAAATGAGGAAACATTGGTCAGACAGCAGGAGTAACCAAGAATCAAGACTTCTATTTGTTCTCAAAGTCTGACATTCTCACGGTATTGGATATCTGAGGATCTCCTTCAGAACTGCTAAGACTATCCATGGCTGGCATTGTGTCTTACAGGTCTGTATCTGACTACTAGTTAACAGGAGCCTACAAACACTGATGTCTTGTAACTTGTGACCATGACCAGACTCCATATCTGAAAATGAGAAAGTCTCAAAACATCCCAGGGTTTCCAGCTCTGAACTGCCTGTAAAGGAACTCTTGGTTTGAGCTAGGATATCTCGGGCTTCATGGTTCCTTGATGAGGAGCTAGAAGTTGGGTCCTGAAGAGTCCAGCCTCATAACAGGTTCTGTATTTTTTTAGGAAAGACATGGGCAACAAAGGGCGAGGATGAGTGGCAGTCCAGACCAGTGATCCCAGAGAACAAAGTAGGACCAAGGGTGACTGTTGTCGTTTTAAGCCAGGAAAGATTGTAATAGACATGTATGGCAAAGAATAGGAACCAGGGGCAGCAGAGCCCTGGAGTAAGGGCTGACATACGGGTGAGAGAAGGGACTGGGAGATCAACACCGTCTTGGCAGGTGAGAAGGAAGAAATTGGCCTCGTTGGATTTTGATTTACTTCCTTTGGAAGAAAACAGTGCAGTTGTGTTCAGGGAGAGAGCTGCAGGTGTGCAGGAATTAACCAAAGGTAGAAAATACTTAACTGCAAAGGGATATTCTGTTCCGTTTGAAAAGATGTGTTAGGAAAGTGTCAGAACTAAAGAAATAAAAAAAAATCCACAGTGGAACAGGCTGTCAGCTCTTGGGATTTGTGATACACGTGTTATGAAGTGTGAAAGCAGGAGTGGAGAAAGGTACTGGAATCTGCAACAGCATTTGTCTCAGTGAGGGAGGAAACTAAAGTTATAAAGCTGGAGAGCAAGTGTGGTATTAACAGATGTTAGAAATCTTTTGCTTTACTGTGACTTGTTTTCTGGGGTGGAGATACGTTTGTCAAAGAAGGGTCCAATTTTTCATAGCTAGTTAAAGATAGTTTTTATAAAAGCTAATGCTGTAACTCATTGGGGTAGCATGCATTTAACATGAAGCAAATGATGACAGTGGTCCCTGATGGATTTACTTCATAGAGGAATGAAAACATGCTTGCATATTTATTGTTCATTTTGTTGGCTGATTTTGGATTTTCTGCTAGGGTGAAGGTTGGAAATGTTGGGATTTATCAGTATGTGAGTTTCTCTTTCCCCTGTCATTTAAAGGCTTTTGTAAGAAAGAGATTTATAGCATTACTTAAATAAATATTATTAAAGTCTGGATTAATCTCTTTAACATCTTCACTCAGCAGTGGTGTAGCTGTGATAGTCTTAAGGACAGTAAGCAAGACAAAGTTTTCAGTCATGGGTGACTCTTTTGAGATTAACATGGGAAAAGAAGTCAGGCTTTTGGCACATGAACCCTATTGTCAGTTCTGGTAATCTCCTCTTTTTCATGATGACAGCATGTTTTTGATTCAGGTCCAAGTAGTTGAAACATAACCTGGTTTATTTCATACTAGCTGGCACGTAATAAATAGTTCTGGTGTGTTTTGCTGCAATCTTCCACTGATAGATCTAGGAAAAGGTAGCAGGTAACTTAACAGGAACTATTGTTAGAGCTAAAATATAATCTTTAGTTCCAGTCAGGCATGGTTTTATTGATGCAGAACGGGATCTAAGCATGGCATGGTCCTCTTTCCTCCAGTCCCCCCAGTCAATATTTCAGATTCAGAGCTCCTACATGACAGGATGAAATCACAGCTCTACAGCTGGCTGGCTGTGCCCTGTTCCCATTTGGATCAGTAGTGAATTTCTGTCAGCCTTCAGAAAAGTTGCCTCCTTTTATTTTTATTTTTTCTATTATTTTTTTTTACAGTGATACTGCAAAATATCCCATCAGTGAGGTCTGGGTAGGGAATGTGAAAGCTCCTTTCCCATATGGTACATTCAACCAGTAAAACAATTTGGATTAAGACTGCATTAAAGGTTTTAATTTACTTTGACTAATATGCAGTGCAACTAAATACGTGGTTTTGAGAGACTGCATCTGCTGCTCTATAGAGAAAGCTGCTTGACACAGTGCTAATTTATTAGAAGAAAGAACAGACATTAATTGCTAGATCTTTAATAAATGCAGATCAGAGATCTTCCTTCCTCTAGTAAGAGAAAGAAGCTTTAATCTGTGGAAGTTCATATAGTGCCTGAAAGATTGAGAAACATTCTGGCTAAGGTTACTGGGAGAAAGACTGGGGATGGCCAGAAAACTCTGTGTGGACTTTCCTGGGGCTGGCCCTGGGAAGCTATGACACCTCTCCCTGTCCACCCCAAAGGAATGACTGTACTGCCCTGACGAGGGACCTGCAAAGGTCATAATTTTATCCTTAGTTTTGAGTGAGCAAAAATGCAGCAGAGAATGTGGTCTTGGGCTGCTTGATATTTATAATAATCCGTATTGGTTTAATGGCCTGAAAATAGCATGCTTGCCTTCAATTTAAGATGAGTTGGCCAGTGTAGAAGTTGGTTTAGAGAAGTGTTATCTCCAGCAGGCAAAATGGAGCTACACCAACACTGCAAATCCAGTCTGCCTGCTTGTGCCTAAGCTCTTACAAGCAGACTATCTTGAGGTAAGGAGGAGATAAAACATAACTTCTCTGTGGAAGTAGCAGGATGGAGATCTAGACTTCCGTGAGTAAAGGTGATTGGAATCTGCGAGCTAAGTTGAATTTTACAGTCGTGTATGTATGTATCCTGTACTTTAGGCACATGCCCTGTTTTCTCGTTATGTTCTGCCAATAGGCATAGACTTTTTTGAATGCAACGGTAACTGATTTGTGGATGCTCAGTGGTTACCTGGATAAGTGCCAGCCCAGTGATTCTTTTGGTACATTAGCCTGGGAAACATATACTGATGTTTGGTTTCTTCAGTGTGCTTTGAAATACCAATGTGTAAAGCCAGATCCTTTCAGACGTTGCGTTTCCATAGTCCCCAGTAGACCCACACCCAGCTGTTGTCACGTGGCACAGGGGAAAAGTTGATTCTTGACTGAGCATTAACCTGGTCAGTGTAATTCTGTCCTGCATGGGTAGTCCACATAAGACATTTATGTAAGAGTTTCTGGTGTGAACAGAACAAGATTTCCAGAAAAAAAGGAGAAAGGTATCAGAGTACCACAATGTTGCAAAAATTTTATGCTTGGGTGAAATGCCAGCCTCTGAAGAGATGGAAATGTACATATATGTGAGGTGTATGTGTGTTTCAGCTTCCTTCCTTATAGGTAGGTTTCTTAACAACTGAAATCCTTCACTTGGAAAGATCCGAAATCTTTTTGAATACCATTCTGGAGGAAATACATATTTCTTCGAAAGTTCAAGAGCCTCATTAGTGACCTGTGATTGCTGTTCTTCAGGAACTTTTGTGTGGTTGGCAAAGGAAGTTGTCACATTTGCAACAGTCAATCTCTGGCTCATTTGTGTCTTACTTTTTGAGAGAAAACCCCTTCATGATCTGTCAGCATTCATAAAAAATTATGACTTTTTCAGACTCTATTAGAAATCACAGCTTTTGTTCAGACTAACTATATGGGATAAAACCCTTCCAAAAGCATACAAGTTTCAGTTAGTGAAATGTGACAGTTAAATAGGATCAGGGATTTCTTCCTTGGCTGCAAATATGACTAAACTCTTTCTATCATTGATTATTATTTTCTATAAAGAAAATGGGTTTGCACACTGGTACTTGAGATACCAGTCTAGTTTTACATTTTATATTTTCTTTGTTACAGATATCGTAATAATTATCAATATAAGTACAGTTCATAAGACTCTATTACCTAAGTCTGTGGTAGTACTATGATGTCATATCAGCTTTGCTTCCAACAAAATCCGTGAATATTTTGCTGTAGCTGACGTGAGCCAATGTTGTAGAGGTTAAGACTGCTGCCACCGACTAACCCAGTGAAAGTAGCATTTGGATTTTTTTTTTGTGTTGTACTGGGATGAAGGCCAGTTGGCCTCTAAAGATAGTTTCCATAGCTACTGTCCCACAGAGAAAGAAAATGCTGCCACAGCATTTTTCCTTTGGACCTTCATGGGTTTTATGCAAGCTGTCAAGACAATTAATTTTTGTCAGATGTATTGGTTATTAGCTGGTGAAAGCAGGGGGGCATGGGTGGGTCTGTATGATGAAAAAGAGCATTAAACTAAGTAAAACATCAAGAGATTTCTTTGTGTATACAATATGAATGCATTTGAGATTTATAAAATCCCATTACTGCAGCATCTGATATGCTAGAATGCAATCTATGGCTGTAAGACAGGGTCATGAAATCACACGACTGTATTTCTGAGAATAAGGAAGCCTGGCATTGACTTTCAGTGTTGCTTCACACAGGATGTTGTGATCTAGATTTCTAATTCCTTTAAAAAATGGAAAAAAAAAATAATCCCTACCTGTCAAAAAAGCTCTCAAACTTTCACTGGTTTACAATAAAGATGATTTTTTTTGTGCCTCTTTTGCATAGAAGAGCATAAAAGAGCAGTAAATGCCACAACAGTATGTTGTGTATAAACAAGTATTGAGTATGAGATGATTTCTGGAGGTTGGCATGGGTAGTGTCTTCATTTCACTCTACAGTAAGGTTTCACATCATGCCGTTTTGAAAGTGGGTCTGGTTCTGGGAGTCATTAACATGTGGCTGTATTACCATCCCAAACTGCACATTTCCTCTAGATTGCTGATGCAGAAATAAGTAGTTGAGTACTCAGATCGTAATATTTGAGCAGTTTGTGTGAATTTATGACACCTTTTCTCATTCTCTCTATGTAAGGTAATGAAAAGGGCTCTGTCTGCTCTGTGTAGTTACGGATCCAGCTGCTGTTACTGCACTCCCAGCCAGCCACCATTCTCTAACCTCTTCACAGATTTTGGTGTCAGCTCTCACTCCCCGGTTTTGTCCTCTTCTGTGATGTCAAGGGACAGTATGCAGACATTACCAAGTGACTTTGATTGTAGTCATTGACTTGGGGGTCAAACCAAGTTTGCTTAGGAGAGCCATCACCAGAACACGTGTATTAGAATTGATGAAAACTTGTTGGCTTCAGCAGTGTAAAAATACCAGTGAAAAAGCAGTGTGCTTTGGTGAACTAGAGAAAGAAAGGATGTGGAGGAAATAAAACAGAGGTGTAGAGAGGATGGGCATTAGGGGTACAGTTAAATAGGTGAAAACATGGCTGTGCCCTTTAGTGTAGCCATTTGATGGTTAACCAATGAACTCCTGGGAAATCCTCTGACCGTTGAGGAAGGAGCAGACTTGCAGCCTCAAATCTAAATTCTCCAGCTTGAGTGTGATCGTCAGTGGAGGCCTCTAGCTAAGATGAGATAAACCTCTGAAGGGTCAGAGGGGTATTTTGTTTGTGGTGGTTGAGAGCAATTTCTTCCTCTGTAGTAAAATTCTACCTGTATGATTTTCTGGCTGGTCACCTAGGCATTCACAAGTCATTGTGTGTGTCCGAGGCTACCTGCACTATAGCTGCAAGGATCGCAGGCTCTCAGGAGACATCAGTGTTGGGACAGGCATTAAGAGCCCAGCTAGAGGATTGTGGCTAAGGCTGCAGCAATGTCCTGCAGATCCCCTGCAGCTTCCAGTGGGTGCTCAAATGGTCCCAGGGACACAGGAAGTGGGGCTGAGCCCTGCCACTGCTGATCTGCCAAGAGCTGGCCAACCCCAGCCAGAAGTAGCTTCTAAACCCTCCTATCTCTAGCTGTAGCTATCCCCCTCCATCACTGTCTTTCTCTTAAAAATCTGAGTGAGTTATTTGTCTGGGGTAACTCAGCTGATTAAATACATGTCAGTGGATATGGGCCGACTGAAACCAGCCATCTGTCTGCCTGTTTGAAGCATTAAATTGCTGCCTGGTGTGATGGGCATAATTTTCTAATATTTTTAAAGTACTTTTCTTCATTCATATGTTTGACAGTCTGAGGTACTTGTTTACTTACATTTTTCTCATAAAAGGAAAGTTGAATCATAAAATCGCGGGGAATCATAAAATCATAGAATCGTTAGAGTTGGAAAGGACCTTAAGATCATCTAGTTCCAATCTCCCTGCCATAAGCAGGGACACCCCACACTAAACCTTGCCACCCAAGGCTTTGTCCAACCTGGCCTTGAACACTGCCAGGGAAGGAGCACTCACAAATTCCTTGGGCAACCCATTCCAGTGCCTCACCACCCTTACAGCAAAGAACTTCTTCCTTATATCCAATCTAAACCTCCCCTGTTTAATTTTTAACCCGTTACTCCTTGTCCTGTCGCTACAGTCCCTAATGAAGAGTCCCTCCCCAGCATCCCTATAGGCCCCCTTCAGATACTGGAAGGCTGCTATGAGGT
>JBCJKH010044414.1:0-23189 GCA_039877255.1 Loriculus beryllinus
ACTCCCCTGCAGGTGGGCCCCGAGGGTCCGCATCCCCCTTCACTCCATCCCAGGCTTTTCTTGGCATCATCCCCAGAAGCCGGAGCCATCTCCAATGCTGGCACCTGTGACACCAGAGAGCTGGGAGCCTTTTCCACAGACTGAGTCTGCAGACTCTGGGCAGAAGCTTCGTCCAACAGCTGAATCTCCTCGGCCACAGGAGGCTCATCCACCGGCTGGCACTGCAGGGTCCCTGCCGTGGCGAGATGTCTGTCCGACAGTTGAGGATGCAGGCATTCAGCATGGAACTCATCCAGCAGCTCTGGCTGCTGGCTCATGGTGTCGAGGAGAGACTTGTCTGGTAACGCCAAAACTCCAGGGGTGGCAGGAGGCTCATCTGACAGCTGGAGCTGCAGGGCACCAGCAGTAACCAGCGACTCGTCTGATGACTGAGGAGATCCTGGGGATGTGCTGGGCAGATGAGGCTGTGAGGCATCACTGGAGGACTCATCCAGTGGCCAGAGCACCGCGTTGGTGGGAGGCTTGTCAGGCTCCTGAGGCTTCAGTGCTAAGATGATGGGCTGCTTCTCTGACTGCAGCCTTAGTGACAGGGCAGCCTGAGGCTTGTCAGCCGGCTGCAGGCGGAGTGACAGGGTGGTGGGAGGTTTGTCTGAAGGCTGCAGCCGGAGTGACAGGGTGGTGGGGGGTTTGTTGGATGGCTTCAGCCTCAGTGACAACGTGGTGGGGGGTTTATTTGATGGCGGCAGTCTCAGCGCCAGGGCAGCGGGTGGTTTGTCTGGTGGAGGCAGCTTGAGGGCCAGCGTGGTAGGGGGCTTGTTTGACGGCTGCAACCTCAGGGCTAGGGTGGTGGGGGGTTTGTCTGATGACGGCAGCCTTAGCGCTAAGGTAGCGGGGGGCTTTTCTGGTGACTGCAGTCTGAGGGCCACAGACTGAGGTAGGCTGTCCAGAGGCTGAATGCTCAGGTCTGTGTCTGCAGGTGGCTGCTCCGGTGGCTGGGTTTCCTCATCATTAGTCAGGTCTTCTATGGGAGGCACAAACTCACGGATTTCTCCTGGCTCTAAAGGGTTAGGGCCACAGGGATCATGCTCTGTGCAGCTTAAACGTCCATCCAGCTTGGAGATGAAGAGCATGCCTTCCCGGTGCTGCTTGCAAAAGGACCTGGGGCACATCTCGCAAAAGGAAGCTGCTTCCTTACTACACACATCACACTGATGCCACGGGCACTCCCATTTTCCTGCAGCACAGGAGAAAGAAAAAGATACCTTAGGATTGGTACAAGGGGAACAGACAAAACCTTAGGCAAAGGCAGGTAAGAGAGTGTGGAAACACCCCTGTAATACTCCCATACATCTCTACATCTACATAGCTCCCAGGTTTGATGGGCAGTTAATAGGAACCTGCATCTTCAGCAGCAACAAGGGCAATGGTACTCCTGACAAACACAAGCAATGCCATAGCACACCAAAAGCCCATCTGGCTCCAGCACCACACTAACCAATTCGGGTGCCTAAGGAAGAGCAGACACTGCCCGGCTTGCATATCTCTGATTTCCACAGCCAGCAACAGTGGTATCTGTACAATACACCCAATGGACTTTTTAAAACAGATGTGTCAGGTTCATCTAAGTCTTTGTTATTCTGGGTCAATGACCTCCCTTCCTGTTTATCAGGAAGAAGTAGTGAGGGCAGTGATCTCAAGGGAGTAAGTTTCTGTTGTACCCAAGGCATCTTCCTTAATCTCTGTGGATAGCCAGAGTAAACTTGCTTCTTAATACAATGCCAAGCTTCTCTCTAAGCAGCTCCATGTTCACACTGAATCTCTTTACCACCACTATCAACACCATCACAGAGGGGAAAAACATTACACTTCAGAGATTGCTGCTTTTTAAACTTGCAGATGACCTCACTGCTTCAGCCCCCTGCTCTCCCAAGCCAAGGCTGCTGCTGTCTCTACCAAATGCTTCTCACCAGTTCACAGACACGAGGAACAGTGAGACCATTTGCACCCAGGGTACAGGATGCTGAGTTCCTGACCTCTCCCCATAGGACCAGTGTAGCTGCCTCTCCAAATATGCATCCTCCCCCCACGCTCCTCCATGCCCACCCAGCTCCTTCATGCCCACCCAGCTTCCTGCCTTGCAGCGAAGCTTGGCTCCTAGAGAGCAGCCCTCACCCAGGCAAATGCTCAGAGCACAAGCGATGGATGGCTGCTGTAGCACCAGTCTGGCCAGAGCACTTCCCAGCCTCCCTGAACCAGGCCCATGCATCTGTGGCTTTGGCTACCAGCATTCTCCAGGGAGGCTGGAAGAGAGCACGACTGCAGCATGGCACTGAGCAGCTGTGTGCACCTCTCAGTGCACTTGTGCAACATCAGCTTTCCACTCCCCTCTCTCGTGCTGATTTTCCCCCAGCGCTGAAGACAACATGCAGCATGTTCTCCCTCTCCTTTGAAGCCTGTCCAAGGCTTCTGTTCCAGTCCCAAAATAGGTACATCGCTTTTCTATGTCTCTTCCAATTTTTCAGCACTTTTCAGAGCAGGGATGTTTAACACTACATATGGTTTACCCCTTCCAGGCTCATGGTGCTGCATGCGGCACAGGCTGTTGCTGCTCCCTCCACACCATCAACATCCCACAGAGCCATGCTCAACACTCACTTTGGCCACAGGAAAGACTCTGGGACTATAATTATAGAGGTCATTTGTAAGGATGAAAAAATAAAGTCAAAACCTGCCAGTATACTGCAGGAAAGATAAATCCTATCAAACCACTCTAATGGTCTTTGACAGGATAAAAGGCCTAATGAATAATCGGCCTGTCCAGAGACAGCCAGGAGCTCTTGGAAGTAAGATCACACAATTAGGAACATGCAAACAAGCAGGAAATTCCAATTACTCCACAGCAATGCCCCTGGCAGAGAAAACATTTGCAGGAAAAAGTGCTGAACCTTTCATGTCCTGCACTGATATTCTAAGGAGCAGGCTATGAAAAGAACAGCCCAGGAGTAAAATGCTTACAATTGACTGAAAAGTTGTTCTCAAAACCCCAGGTATTAATGATCTCCTGGCAAACTGAGGAGGCATTTCCATGACATCCTGCAGGAGTCTGGTTTAGTCTGTATTTGAATTTATATTTCTGGAAGCAGAACAGTAAAAACTCTCGCAGAAATGGGTAGATAACAACAGGACTGTGAAGGACTGCAGACGTGGCTAGATAGGCTCAGGATTTAAACTGGACAGATGCTCTTGCACCAGGAAAGTGCAATTAAATAAAGACTAACGCAAAGTAGGACTGCAGGAGGAAGAAATGAAGTATGTGAAAAGCAATCAGCATAAGGACTCGAGGATGAAAGGGCAAATCACGGACATGACAAACATTAGAAGTTATTTTTGCAAAACAAGTCAGAGCTCATTTCCTGAGAAATTTTCTGTAAAACACAACCTATGCTATTCTCTTCTGCTGGAGCTAGCGAGGCCTTGGCTGCAATGCTGCTAAAAACCAAGTTACGAGCTTTAAAAATGTGTAGGCAAGTGGGACACAGTCCAGAGCAGACCAAGAACAGTAAAACAGGAGGTGCAAGGAGAAGGCTATGTTTGTTTAAGCTGGAAACGGACTAAGGAGATCGCAGCCTTCCAGTATGTAAAAAACTGGATACTGGAGAGCTGGCAAACCTTTGTTCGTTCAAATGAGGCTGTTAGGAGGAACTTTTCAAATGGAAAGCAAGGAAAAGGCTGGATTCTCCTTTACTGGGGACTTTGAAGCATGGCAAAACCTGCCAGGATGTTACAGAGCCCTGTTTTAGCACACAAAAACAAACAGGAAAGTGATACTCAGGGCTCCCTCACCTGGACTGTTGATGTTCCATAGGAATAACCTGCACTCCCATAGGTTTTCACAGTGTTTGCTCAATGAGCAACCCAAGCTCTTCCATACAAATGCCTTATTCTCCCCCAGACTTAACACACAACATAATTTCTGTCAGCTACAAAATACTCCACTAGCCCTCCTACACCTCTTGCCAAGCTACAGCTAGAGATGCTCAATACCCAGTTCTCACTCCCTGTAGAGCAGTGACTCTCCTGGCAGTTCCTTCCAGAGCTTGCTCAGCTCTGTGTTTCTCAGCCTGCCTCTAATGGGTTCAGAAACACTGCACAGAGCTGCACATGGAGCTTCCAATTACAACAGTGCTTTCAGTATTGAATCAGAAGATTTACAACCCCCTAAACAAATCATTTTAATGCAGTTGCTTGTTTTAACCGAATTTATTATCTTAGCAAAAGCTCCTAAATTAGGGTTGATGAGTTACTGTACCTGAAAACTTGTCATCTAGCATTTGTTTATATTCTTACCATTTAATTCTTTAGGAACTCGATGCTGTATCAGCCTTCCCATCCTCCAGGCCTGGCAGACATCAGGCTAACTCACCTACCAAGACTCAGGTAACACTTTTTCACTTTTTGAGCATTGCTAAACCTGAACACTCATTAAAGGTCACAGAAACTCCTTTAGTAACCTATTAGTGAATCAAAGCTGGTTTATCACTCATACACAGAGCCTATTTATCTGTCTGTACCCAACCAGAAGTACTTTTGGAATATTTTCTCTTTTTATTTCAAATTTCTGCCCCCAATTCACCACAAACTAGGATATGCTTTGATACTGTTCTCTTCCTTTACTATGAACTCAGGGCTGTTCAGGCATCTAACACATTCTTCTGTGACACCTATTTTCCACCAGTGCTTTTCCTTACACCATTCAACTCAATCAATTGCCTTCAACTTTGGGAAAACAGCCAATCTGAGGAATCAGTATCTCAGCTATCATTGAGACTGTCCTCTGCCAGGCACCAAGATGGGATCTGCTCACAATTCCCATTTTTCAGGCAAGAACCAGCTGCCCCTTGAGCAATTAGTTCATGTTTTTGCAAGCACAGTGGGGTGAAAACCAGGGATGTATCATATGGACCATGTAAGAAAGATTTCTCTAAACTCTGAGATGCTGTGAAGTGAGTGCAATGTGATGAGCAGCGCCTGGGACACCGAATCAATGCCACGATCCAAGCAGAGCCCAGCTATGCAGAGCACTGACCTGCAGGTCTCTTGGTCAGGTTGAGGCAGTCTGCATGGTACACCTTGGGACAGCCTGGCTTCTTACAAGAAACCAGTTGCCCTCCGTCCCCACAGCTGAAACACTCGTCCTCTCGTTCCTTCATCACCTCCGCCTGCGACCTGCGCTTCATCTGTGGCCGTCTCTTTAGCTTCTTGGACTTTTCCTCATTGAGGTTGGGCTGGCTCTGTGGGTGAGACAATGTCAGTTAATGCAGGTGTTGGCCCCTTCTATCTGCTCCCTTCCTGCTACAGTGGAGGTAACTGCAAAGCCTGCAAATAAAAATCCCACTGCCCGCTGTACCTGAAATGTATGTAGCATCTCTACATGCTTCTTAGTATTTGGCAACCAATCTACTACAGCAAATAGTTCTCTTTAAGAGCCTGGAAACCCTGCACCAAAGCCTGGTTAAACGTGGGATATATACAATTAGCAACAGCAGAATGAGGAGCCAGGGGCTGTTTGATGTCACTGAGCTTGTGCCACCTTTCATACGCTTCATGCCCTTCAAAGCAGTCACATCTCCTTGCATCCATGACTTAAGAAGAGTCTCTCCGAGGCTTTCCTGCATTTCTTGACATTCCTCACTCCTCTGCCCGTTTTCAGTCTGCATTTATCTTTGATCAGTTTAGACCTATATTTTGCTCATGTCAGTGCTGCTGTTTTCCAACCAGTTTTTCCTCTCTCCCTGAAGTAACCACAGGGACATACGCTCCTTCTCATAAACCAAAGTTACAGACTGCACCTTCAGCCTTTCTAATTGCTTTTCTCTACCCCTAGAGAGTTTATTTCTCCCAAACATGCTACTTCAGATGATGCCTCACATGCGTACAATGACATCAACACTTCTCCAAAAGAATAGGAATTCTCTCCCAAAGCACTGCCACCATTTGCCTCTTTCACAACTACATCACAACAGCTGCTTGGTCCTGCAGCAGCCGAGCTCAAAAGCTTCTTCTCCACCACTGCTCGTGACCATGGCAGATTTGCTTCTATTGCCTTCCAGGTGTGCACTCTGGTGTACTGAATCTCTGAACTCCAGCCCATTCTCAGTCATACTCGGTTACTCCTTTGTAACTGCCTCATCCTCTCCAACACCCTTATACTACAGTTATATTACCATGCTTCCAAAAACTGTGTTGCAGGTAGCAATGAAATAACCACAACTGGTCCCCAGATTGGCATATAAATGGCTTAAGTGCTCTCTTCTCTGGCCTAAACCTTCCTCAAAGCTGCCTTTCCCTTCAGACTAACTCCTCAGACCACTCCTAATCTCCTTAGCAGAGATCCTCTCCAGGCTAAGCCTCTCACTGTACCAAGCACTCTACAAAGATGATGCTAATTGTCCCCAGTCAATGACCTTATCGAAGCACTATCCATTCAGTTTATCTAAACAGACATGAGCTAAATTTTATGTCATTTTCTGCGTATCTATGTCCAAATAATGGGTTCTTGGCACAAAACATCTGTGTGCTGAGATGACACCTACAAGGCGATTTTTGCATCCTTTGCTCTGCATAAATATTGGGCACTATTTTCATTGCTCTCATATGAAAACTAAACCCAAACCCAGCAAAACATTTACAAACCTTTGTCTGCAGACCTACAATTTCAGAATTGGGCAACAGTGGTTACCCAGCTCTCATGTCACTAGGGAGTTACAGCTCTGGATTGTTTCCTTCCCCTCTACCTGTGGATATTTCTCCTTCCATACCACCATTCACACTGACAATGGGGACCAGTAAAGCCTTTCTTATCACTGAAAATGCAGCCAGTGAAATCACTCCACCTATTATCAGCATCTAGTACCTTGGCTATTTAACTACAAAGAGAACAAGAAAAACCTTTCACAGCTAATTTGAATGTCTAAGGCAAGGTCTAACAGCTGGACCAAGCGATTCACACTTCAATACAATAGACTTCCAAGTATTCTTCCCCAATCCCAGTTAGCAAAGTCACTTTGAAGACTGAGCTACACCATAATCTTGTCTTGCTGTACCTTCAGGAAGCTTAAAAACGCATCTATTGTGGGAGGAATTTTGAAAAAGAAAAGAAAGGAAAAGCAGCCCCTCCCCTCCCCCCAGGGTACTGTTTTCTTGGGCATTGTTTCTTAGCCCATCTCATCAAGACAGAGTGAGTTGCCTCAGGCATCACAACGAAACATTAATGCCAAGTAAAGGGCACCTTTCTCTGATTTCCATCATGTAACCTGCAATTTCAGGGTTAAAATGACAATCAAACCATGTATAACACAGGAGCAGCACAAAATCAATTGAACTTTAAATCTCAACCCCCAGAAAAGGAACTAAGTACATCAGATGTGCAATTCAACTCATCCGGCAACTTCTTAAGACACCCATTATTTATATTTTTTTATAATAAGTTAATTCTTCTGCAGAACGAAGTTCTCTGGAGAATTCACAAAAGCTTCCGTATATAGTAACAGGGCTTTTAACCCTTAACTGTGGGTAAACCACCCGTATCCACACACCAGAGCAGAGGGATTACGGACTGATTTGGTGAAGCTCTTGAAACAATCCAACAGCTGAGACATGGATTTTGCTGGTGACAGCTGGGAACTTGGCCAACTGCTCCTGTAATTTCCTTCTCCCAGTGAGAACCAGCTCACACAAGGAGGTAACTGAAATCAATTCCTGTTACTGCAACACCGCAGTTACAAAGTGAAGCTCTCAAAAGCCAGTGAGTTCTAAAAGCTAGTGATTTTTCTACTACGTACATGGCAAATTTCTTATGCCTGCCTGATGTGTAAATTCCAGTTGCTTAATTAATAGAAGGAAAAAAACCAAAGTTTCTTATTGCAGCAAAGATGGTGATGTAGAATAAAGCACCTCCAGTCTGAAGGAATGCAAGTTTGCTGGCCTTTCATGCATGCTCACAATTTACTCAGGCCTTTACTTTGGGAAATGGGCTGAGTTGTGGTTTCCTGGTTATCCGAAGGAAGTCCTTCCCATGCCTGTCCTTTGCTCCTCTAGTGCCACGGAAAATGCCATGATAATAAGCAGAAAATTCTGAAAAAAAATCTTTCATTTACTCTTTTGGTGTAAAATACAATTTCCTTTCAATATTTCTAGCAATTCTAACAACTGAGGTCTAAGATCTGTTCTCTCACAGCACGGAAACTTGAATATTCAGCTCATTTCAAGCACTGCTCTCATGGCCACACTGTTACCCTTCCTAAGATCTCTGCAACAAATGATGCACGTCTATGAAAAAAGGTGATGTGGAAGAACAAAAGCTTGAAGGAGACATCATACCTTTGGCCATACTCCTAGGAAGCCACTGCAATTTGGGGCACCACATTTACAAACGGTCTTTCCATTTCCCAAACACTCCAGATTGTAGTTGAAAGTCAGCTCAGTCCCTGGCACAAAAGCAGATCAAAACCAAGCAAGTTGTAATGAGCTATGGGGCAGAATGGCTCACTGCTGAAATAAAAGCACTTTTGAAATACAATGCCACAAATGACTGGCACAAATACACAAGGATACCAACTATTCATCTCCCATAGATCTGTGTGGATTGAAAGTTCAGCGCAACCCCATGCTCCTATCACATGCTACAGCTAAAAAGGATATTCCACCCCACTCTGCAGCATGCTTAGTTCCATTTCTCAGCCCTGTAAATCAGAACTAGAAACCTCCACTTATACCATGGATGTGTTTCACTGCATCAGCGCTGGTGTTATGTCTCATGAATGCTGATATGAAAACAAAAATTAACTATCTTCCCAGGGAGCTACAAACCCGCCCCTTTCTTACAGAAACACTCCCACGCTTTAACTGCAGGTACTGCCAGAGCAAGATTTCTTACCAGCTTTGATATTTACAATTGCGAAGAGCCCGACCCGCGTGTCGCCGTTCACACACCACTTCTGAGTCTCACAGTTTGGCTGGCAGCAGTGGTTCATGAACCGAGCGTAATTGCCCTTTGGCCCAGCATCAATGATTCGATCCTGGAATGGGAAGAAAGAAAAATCAGAAACACAGTTAATAAACTGTTATTTGTGGCTCCGACCATTGCAGCCCAGTTTATACACCAAGAAAGCATTAACCAGAACTGAAACGTGTGACAGCAGAGGCATCGTGAAGCATCCGAGTTCATCCATGTGTTTTAACCGAGTGTAAGTGACAGGTGTCGCTGTGCTGCCTGGAAAAGCCAACAGACACCCAACCGGTTTCCACACGCTGGCAGATCACACAGCGAAACAGTCTCCTGCACGGCTTCGTCTTCCTTCTCCAAGATACAAGAGCTCCTGAACAGCCAGGGAAGTCCTACTACTGCTTTGTGGGAAGTTAATTCTCCCTGCGGAGTCAGTACTGGAGAATTACTAAGCTTCTAAGGCAGCACTTGTGGTTCCAGACCCCAGCTTCTGCTGAAAAGCGAAATAGCAGTTCCTATTCCTTGTAGGTCGATGTATAGAACAGGAACAGTATGTAATGTGTGAAGTGCACTTCCCTACAGCATACTACCACTTTGTTAAGTCTGTGTTGGAGAGGAGAGGGAAGCTGCAACTGAGATTTGCTTTTGAAATAATGGGACAGGTAATTAACACTTGGTTTTGCCCCTGCTCCCACCCATCAGACAAACAAGGAGAACAAGATATGGTCTGTGAATTTCCAGCAAGAAGAGAGGAGAGACAGAAAGCAGCCATGTTGTTATCCTGTCCCACACCTGACAGTTTCTTCCTGTGCTTCTTTCATGGTGTCCCTCCCTCTAATCTTCACAAGGTTGAGTGACAAAACCATGGAAAGCATCTGACAAGTACTTATCTCTGTAAGCCAGGAGCTCACACCAACAACCTGTCTTCCAGGACCCACTGAGGAGTCTGTGGGTGTAACAAACTCCACTGCTTTACTTAAGTGAGCAAGACCTGGGATCTAAACTTAAAATGAAGGTCTCACTGTGCCTGGTACTTTGTCTGTCTGAAGGCTGATGCCTTCTCTGGCACATACCAGCCCAGGTCTGGACTCTACAGCATCCCTGGACTCTGGGAAGCATCCTAAAGATACCAAATTCTTAGCACCAATTTTACTTGCTGGAGAAGACTACTCTCGTGCCTTCTCTGCTATCATTTTTCTTCTATAAATTATCCTGGCAAAAACAAACAAAAAAATCCTTTTACATACCTTATCCAGTGTCAACATGTAGAAATTGGTGATGTCATGCTCCTGAGCATAGCGGATTCGGGCTCGGCACTCCTCCTCATCAATTAGCTCCCCAACATACTCATTAACAAATTCACCCTGCCAGAGAGGAAACAACAAGCTGGTAAGATGAGACAAATTCCCTTTAGGATGAAGGGACATCCACCTTTGTTCTAAAACTTAGTTCCTGTTTCCTTTGTGGAAACCTCATAAAAATATCTCCATGTGCTTTGCAGCCAGTTTGACCTATAATCTTCACTAAGAGCCCTGAATCATACATCCCTTTCATATACTCAAGAAGTGACTTGAAATAAATTAAACAACAGCCATCTTTGTGCTATGGAAAGAATTACTTTTCAGGGACAGCGCAGTAAACCACAAAACCAGCTCTTTGCTGCAAAGCTCAAAGCACTGCAAAACCACATTCCAGCATGAAACAATACCCCTTTGGGGACCAACCATACCAAGCAGCATGATGCACCGAGGACAGCTGCTCCTGCAGTGGATCCATGCAGCTCCCTGCACTGAAGTACCAGAGAGACCATACTCCAGCCATCAAAGGGAACATCAGCTCTGCTGCAGTGGGGAGGCTAGTAGGTGCCTCTATTAAATAACTGCATTTTGCTGTTTCCAGACTGTCTGCTGAAAGTGAAACGTAACTTCCAGGCACATGGAACAGCAGAGAGACCCTTTAACCTATATCACAGCAGGCAGCAAAGCCTTAACAGGACAGACTCACTACTCCTTTTTCAGACATTCTTCTACTATGCTATCTGTCTTCTCTTTCACTTCACCCTTTTTTAGCTTTGGGGTTCTCTTTGCTTTAGCATTTTTCCTTTTCATTCAGCACAGATGTGTGTCCACAGAACTACTATTCTTTGATTTTAAAATTAAATGCAAGTGTTGTAGCGGAAGATATCAGTTTCAGCAATAACAACAGCCATCTCCAAGACATTACCCTTTTTTAAGAGCCAAGCCCTGATTTCAGTGTCTGACACAAGATTCCCACGCTGGAAAAGCCTGGCTATTCAAGAATGGGGGAGGTATAATCACTGTTCCCCATATGGAAATCCTGAGCACAGTCCAGTGCACAGGCCAGTGTTTTGGTGCACTCAAAGCCTGTTGTCCACACAAGCAGACAGATTGAGCAATCATCTTTTTTACCATGTGGGATAACAAAACATGCAAACCATTTTCTTGATTATCTGAGCCAAAACATTCTTGTCAGGATGGGGAAAGTTAAACTCATCCATTACCTAAACAGCATTCTATGGCAAGAAGTCATCTTCAAATTATGGAAGTCAGAAATTTTTCTGATCTATTGAAACCAACACTGAATAAGGGAGAAGCAGCAAGAGAAAACTACATGAAGAAACAGTTAAAGTACCTTTCTGATGTCTGTTTTGGCTTGTAAGCCCCAGCCTCGTGCCAGTGTACGGAAAATCTGTACCTCAGGATACTGGCGCTTGGAGAAGCACTGGTTCTGGCAGCGCTCCCCAGCAGGGCACACCAAGGGGTGGCATTCATAGAGCAACATGCGGTTGATGCACTCGGAGTCCAGGCCACATGGGTTTTCATCTGTTGGTTTGCAGTTGCAACGTGGTATCTCAGACAGGTCTGCAGTGAAGATCTGCACCTTACCCACTGGCCGGTTCACCTTGAACACACATGAAAGATGTCAGCTCTCATGAACAACAGTTACCCTGCTAGTCACTTCTACACCCAACCCTTGTCCACAAGCTGACAGGCTGCAGTGTGAGTGAAGGGGCAGCAGGACACAAGTACAGGTGTGCTTCTGGGCACACTATTTCAAGAGGTATGGGGTTAGAAGGAAGAGCTAAGGAGGCTGCAGATCCCCCATTAGCACCGCTGGTGCAGTGTGTGTTCTGCAACCCCGGAGGAGAAGGAGGCTGCCAAGTGTCCCCCTCCCATCACCTCTGTGTCTACATCCAACCCGAGCTGTCCAGCACTCTTGCTGGGTGCACACCATACCTGTGATCAACACCAAAACCATTTTCCACGAGAAACAGCACCTTTTCTGGCCTCTGTGCATTGAGCCCTTTTCCTCAGCTTTCCCTTACAGCTCTGTTTTAACCTGTTACCTTTGAGCTGGTCTGTGCTCTCAGCTGTCACTATCAGGACCAGGCTGCTATGCCATTGACAGGGTGCAGGGGGCCTACCTATGCACCAGGCCACAAGCAGTCAGCTTCCTGCCCCACTGTCCTGCAGACAGAAATAAAGACAAACCAACCAAGGCTGGGGTTGGAAGGCCCAGAGAGGAGCTCCGAGTTTAGGCAAGAAGCTTTCTAAAAACTGCTCCAGAAGGAAGCAGAGTGCAGCACCAGCTGGAGAAGTGACTGGCGTGTCTGTGGCATGAGCAGGGTCCTTTGGTTTTGGTTAAAGGCAGCAAACACTGAAAAGTGGGCAACAGAGTCAGTACTTTGGAGACACTGAAGAAAAGCTCCTCGCTGTTCTTCACCGGGGTAAGCAATACCATTGGCTTCCTCTCCTCTCTCAGAACACAAAAGGAGGGGATCACTTAGCACAACTGTTCCAGCCCCCACATTATTTACCTTTCTACCCACAGAGCAAGGTTTCTATGCTGGCAACCTGCCTGAGGCTGGCCTGCCCTAGATCCTCCTTCTCTGTTTGAAAGCAAACCCTGCAGAAACCCCTGGTTAACCTCTTCAGCAGTCTCCACCTCCTCCTAGTACCACCTCCCACCTTCCTTGTCACTCTTGTGTTCTCCTCTGGTGCTTTCCATCTCTTACTCAGTAACAACACTCACAGGTGCTTTCCATCTCTTACTCAGTGACAACACTCACAGGACTAGGTCAGTCCAGGCAGCAGTGCCCTTGCTGGCTCTGGCACTGTCACTCCAAGTGACCACAGTGTCAGCACGCACAAGTGCCCAGCAAGCCTCCCTTACTCTCCTCTGAGGCACTGCTAGTTCCAAGCCAGCTCCATAACAGGGCAATGCTTGGACTGGCCACAACCTTGATGTGATGAAGGATCCCAAGTGTATTTTGCAGCAGACTCTCTTGTCTCCTTGGAATGAACTCCCAGGTGCTGATCTCCTTAGAAGGCCAGGTCAGGACCAGACACAGCCAGCTCCGCCTATTCCACCCTGAAACACTCTCCAGTCCACCGTATACTCCTGCAAGCTGCTTTGCTTTCACAGAGACAAAGAGCTTGCACTCACAAGAGCTGCCATGGCTAATAACCACGACAATTATTACTTATATTAAAAGGGTATTGCAAAGGCTCAAAACTGCTTCCAAAGTTCCTTTGTGCTGTGGCCACAGCCAAGCTTAAAAATACCTTTAATGAGAAACTGTATTTCCTCCACTGAAGCTGCCTGGCCAGTATTGCTGCCACAGCATTCAGCTGTGTTCTTTACACTGTACAGTAACTCACGCACGATATACCTGTCTGCCTAGAAGTCCTAGCTAGACATAAAAAGCAACAGCAGTCAGTAAAGCTTTCACAGTTTGCCACATAAAAAAAGGGAAGGAGCTGACAGAGGCAGTGAAAAAAAGAACAGCCCTGAGCCACCAGGTTTCTGATCAGTCTTGACCCACACCTGAAGTACAGACACCTGCCTGGCCCCAGCCTTCCCCTCAAATCACCTCCATCCTACAGAATTTCAATTGGTGCTCTAGATCTACTATAAAATACAGCTCAAATCTGAAGAGTTCCCCCAAAACTCAGCAAAATGGCTGATATGATATTCCAGAAGCTACATCAGCTTTAGTGCTTCTGTCCAGTCACCAACTCATACAGAAAGGGATACAGAACAGCAGGGATGAAAGAAGATACTGTGAGCTACCATCCTCCATGCAGCTCTGCTCCACTGTACCCTGACCATCGCTTGTCCTGGGATGCCCACCTTGCCATCAGTAGCACACAGCACTTGAGCATACTGTGTATTACTAGCACTCTTCCCTAAGTTCTCAAGGTAGAGACTTTCTTCAGACTACACAACCGACACAGGACAGCACAGAGATGTCCAGATCTGTTCCAGTAAATCAGAATACCTCTCTTACTAGTCTCCAGCTTCCATACAGCACTGTGCATACATGAATCCTTTCTGTGGAGGATGACTGAAGATGCCAAGAGGACCAAAGTAACTTTCAAATGCAGCCAAATACCCTAACAGTAGTAATGTTTCTGTACACCTGTAAATCACCTGCACCAACAGCTCAAGACTTCTCTTCCACACCTGCTTCCCCACCTGCCCTCACCTTGATGTGTTTGTAGGGAGGCGGTTTCTTGTCGTTCTTTTTGTCTTCTTGAAGCTGTCTCAGCTCTTTCTGTGCCTTCAACTCTTCAAATCTTACAGCAGCTTCCTGAAGAGCTATGTGAGAGAACAGGCTGTGTTACGAAAAACTCCCTCTGTTCACAGGGAGCTGGGCCAGTGTCCACCCGGTGCTTCCAGTTCTACAAGCAAACCTCCCTGGCTGTGTACTTCAGAGGCAGAGGTTCATCAGCCAGTGCAGTCACAAGAGTTACAGTAAGGGACCTGCCCATGGATGATAAAGCATCCAAACTGTCAGGCAGCTGCATTCACAACTCCCAAGTCCATTTTTATATAGAGACAATGATTGTATGTGACACAGAGAAGCTGACAAAGCAGCAGCTCACTCAGATTTAGAGTGGCTCTGTCAGAGCTGGGGAAGCATTCAAGATCTGCACACCCTTCTCCCTCTCTGGGGGTCAGACCAATGAACACTGAGTGCACTGGATAACAGATACACAGCAGCTGATTCTACAAATTTAAATTCACTTTAGCCCTAAGAAAATTTCTCTGTTCCAAGAAAATCACTTCTGCAAATGGCAATGAAGAGAAAAAGAACGTGCATCTCTCTGGACGAAGACGAATTACCTTTCTTGTATATGCCATCCACGCCCTTTCCCATCTTGTCTTTGCTGCTCACATCACCTTCCATGTAAGGGAACACACGGGCCTGGTGGGTCCACAGGTAATCCTTGGAGCCGAAGAACAGCACAGGAAACTCACCGATGTCGTGTTTCATTTTCTGAATGTTGACAGGAATTGTCCTAGGATGGCAAATCTCAGCTGGCCACCACCTGCAACACAGGGATGGGCTGATGAAACAGCTGGACTCCCAGCTTCCAACCAACTCTGAAGTACACTACTTCATGGACACATGGGGAAAAAGTGTGTGAAGGCTACCAGTGTGGCTGGTGGGAGACAAGAGGCTACTGGAAGAGAAAAGCACACATTTTACCAGCCACTACTTGAATGCAAAAAACTCAGAGGCTGCTGCACTGTACCCTGCAGAGAGGAGCAGCTTCTCACCTCAATCACCACGAGCACTGCATGAAGAAGGGATGGGGACAATTCTGTTCTAACTTCACCTACCTGTAGCGCCCAACTTTCACCCAGACTACTTCCTTGTAGTGTGGCTTTTTGCCTGCCTTGCAATCATTACAATACCAGCTTCCCTCTGGCATCTCAATGTTTAGACACTCACGGTGAAATGCAGCTGGGCATGACTCACAGCATAAGAGGCTGCCCCCTGCAAAGAAAAGGAGGAGAATTTCATCAGTCACTGTGCAGAAGCCCTGGACTCAACACTTCCAGAGAGACACACCTGAGAGAACGGCATGATGCTCTTCTGCACACAGTTTGCAAAAGTTGTGCCCTACTCATGCTGCAAAAAGAATCCTCGTAAGGATCCAGAAAAAGTCCTAGCCTTAAACTGGACTTAAATGGGAATGCATAAGAAAGCAACCTGTTCTCTGCGGATCTCACTGGCACACTCTGAGTGGTCAAAGCTTCTGCCTCTCTAACAGCTTCTTGTGTGGGCATTCCCTGGTGAGAGGGGGCCCAGCACAGACCATCTCACCTTCCGAGCAGACAAAGCACCAGCTGACGTTGACGTGCTCGTGGTTGCGGCAGCCCCGTCGTGCAGTGAAGTGGTTGGGGCAGATGATGCTGTTGGAGGCGAGCACCACGGAGCCAGCAGCAAGGCAGAAGTCGTTGGAGTGGTACGCAACGGGACACCGCACACAGCGCATCAGGCGGCCTAGGACCAGAACACGTCGGGAGCACACTGAGCCTCAATCATTTCTTGTTTCTGGCCAAAACCAGCCTCTATTGATACCTACACTCAAAACGATCAACTGTAGGGTGAAAAGGAAACTGACTTTTTTTATTGCTTGTCCATGACATCCTTACTAGATTCTTTACTTATTTAACAAAACATAAATAGAACTAGGAATATCCTTTATATTTGTATATAACATATATAAAATCATTATTATTTAGAAGTGAAAAAACTTCCTGCACGCTACGCAGATGCAGTTCAAGAGTTCACAGACTGGGACTGCTTCCTATCATACACAAATAATTAGTAAATCAGCTCAGACAGTAATTACAGAGGGGGTGTTCCAAGTGCTTGGCTGCACATAATTAAACCAAACTGCACAGCTTCTGAAAACATCAGCACTTGCCTCTCCACTTTATCAGATTTTACCCTAAAACTCCAAAATGGAGAATTGAGAATTGTGCCCACAGGCCTAATTTAACCCAAGGTTTTTGAGAGCCTGTTTTCAGTTCCTCACAGGAAACCATAAACAAGAAGAGGTGGGAGGAAAGGGGTAAATCTGACCACTGAGAAGCAGCAGCCAGAAGAACACAACGTAAATGTTCATTGGGGAAGCTGTCAGCTGTGGGCTTTAGGCCTGTGTTGTCTTTTACACCAGATACTGGTATGTGGTGAAACAAATCCCCCCAAACACAGACCCTGAGGATAAAAATTGAGCTGGTCTTCTTGTCACTCATCTTAAGATACCACGGATTTAAAGGAAGGCAGCCTGAGAAGCAGATATACAAGACAAACACATTAAAGTTCTAAGTTTAATCATGTGAGATAAAGGTCAAGGTTCTGCTGCCAACAGCTCAAACAAATGTTTGCCTGAGAGGTTCAACCCAAAGGTGTCACTACAAGGCAAGAACCTGCACTATAAGAGAAGGAGAGCTACAACAATATCATAGTTTTTAGTACGTTGCTGTGTCATTGTCTTCACAGCAGGCACCATTTGCAGCACCACCAAAGTGAAAAGTAGGTAGGAGAAACATGAGTGTCAGTACAGCTCCAGAGACTCATTCAAAAAGCCAGAGGCAATGTGGCACCGTTGGACGTGCAGGCATCCAGGCGTCTGGACAGAGGACAACATTTTAGTGCCATGTCTGACCATCAGGAGTGCTGATGAGCAGTAACCTCACACACTGACACCTCCCTTTCCACTCCCCTAGGAGAAGCTATTCCTCCCTACAGCAAAGCACTGTGTCAAGGACAGAAAATCCACTTAAAGAGCTAGTGGAGCAGATATAAAACAAAGAAAAGGCTTCTGACTCCATCCCCTAGAACACCCTCCAAGACTTTGGTACCTTTAGATGCAGAGATGTTTGTTGGGTTAGCAGCATGACAAGTCATGCAGATGTGCAGGGAGCATCGGAAGCCCTTGCTCTGCATGACTGTGGGTGGGTACTTCTGTATACAGGCTTCATGGTAGTACTTCCCACAGAGGGGCAGCAAGCACCGTTTTACATCTTCCCCGCAGCTTTTGCACACAAAGCAGGTATGGACCCCTGAAGAAAGAGCAGCAGATGTAACATCAGTCACACAAAAGGACCACGTGAAGATCTGACACTTCCACCAGGCTACGTATTAGCACAGCACAACTCTACCTGGCTGTACCTATCCCAAAGCACAGGTCTCTGAAGCAGGCTCGTTTTGCCTGCAGCTGCAACAGAGCTCCAGATCAAATAAAAATATTATTCTAGCTGTGATATCAGGCAAGGGAACAGTAAGAAGAAAACCAAAACCTGACAACCCTACTTAAGACATTGCCACCTTTTCAGCCTGCTCCTGACTCATCTTCCCCACCAGACCTCTCTCCTTAGTCCCAGCTAAAAGTTTTCCCTTCTCTTTCCCAGGATTTCATGAATCCTGGACATTCACTTCTTCACACCCCACATGTCTGAATCAACAGTAAGACCAATTAACTAGAAAGTCATTATCAAACATCACACCAATCATCAGAGGACTGAAAGCTAGCTAGTGGCTTTACTGCAGGCACAATACTATGGCAAAGGAAGCACCAGCAAGCACCCTGTCCTGCACTCACAGAACCTGCCCTACCTGTGGAACACTCATTGCAGATGAATTTGCCCTTTGGCATCTCGGAGAGCCCAAGGCACTGCAGGTGGAAAGCACCACAGCACTGTGCCTCACACAGCAACAGCTCCCCTGGCTTCTCGCAGATCTGCAGAGAAAGAAGCACAATGTCAGCTCTGAGCAGCCTCCTTCCCAACTCATCCCACACAGCAGCAAACCATGTGCTGGCCACCAGGGACCAGAAAAAAAGTTAAGCTTTCCTCATGTCAGTTCAGGTGGTTTGTGCACCACCACTGCCATTTGCCATCCAGCCCTCGCTACCATGCATCGGCTAAAATGAATCCTATGTTGGTCACATCTCCCTAGAAATCTATGAGCTTCAGCAAATTGCAGAGAATAAAGAGCTGGTTAATTCTACAAAAGCACCATATAGCCCAGGTATGTTCCAGCACTTGCACAAAACCACGTTAGAGAGGTAAAGTTTCAAAGAGATCCCTTCAAGGACACTACCTGACACACGTTCTCCTTGAGAGCTGCTCCTCCTCCACGCTCCCCCTGCATCTTTTTAGATGAAGGCACGCCATGGTCGTTCTCTGACCCCTCTTCATTTCCCTCTTTGGGGCTAGCAGCAGTCCCATGAACTGATGTCTCCCCCTTTAAAAAGAAATCCAGAGTCAGGGATGTCAGTGGGTCCTGTCTACTTGGAAACGACAAATTCAGCCATTAAGCACATAACAGAGGTTTAGCAATTGGTCTGTATGTTACCCACCCTGGAAAGGACATCCCCCATATAGTTGCACCAAAGGACAGAAAGGAAAGGGCTCTTAAATTACTACAGCATTAAAAAAACACACAATCAACGTAATTACTTTTCTGTGCATAACCCCCCCTTCTGAGGAAGGAGTCACGGCTGAGGGAGAAAGGTATTGCCCTGCATAGGAACAAATGAGGCAGGCTGGGATAGTCTGAAGCATCCTGCATGTACTGGAAATGCAAATGAAAAGCTTTTTTTATTGCAGCTGGCACCCAACGTTTATCTCCGTACGTTTTACCTCCATGTAAAACATAGGCACAGAAGCACTCAAGTGCCTGTGTCAGCAAGAACCAGCTGGTCAACACCAAAGTGAACAGTGCAGCAGAGCACTTACACCACCACCCTGCCTGTGAGTCTTTCATAAGCATCTGTCCTGTATGAGTATCACAGCACTGACTGTTATATCTATTGGTGAAAGCATCCTGCTAGGAAGATGAGTTTCCAAAGATAAAGGCCAACCTCACCCTCACGGGCAATTAAAAGGCATCCCAAGGTCAAAGGTCACTTTCCAATGCGTTCATAGGACCTGCCCAGGCACTGTTAGCTGAAGGAGAGCAATAGGTATCCTAAAGATCTACTACAAAATACTGCAACCCTGCCTTCTGTTTTCTCAGGACAGGCAATCAAGAGCTAAGAAGCACCATCCTACCAACCTCCAGGTCCCTCTGGTACAGTCTAGGCAACACATCAGTATGTCTTACTATGCCTTAAAGGCCATTGATGCCTTCAGCCAAGTGCTTTGAGCAAGAACATTCTAAGGACTCTGCCATTTTTTCAATGCCCAGCTCACTGCAGTTAGCTGAGTGACCTCAGTGTGCAGCTGCCAGCTCCTCCTTGGGTCACCAAGCCATACTGACTGTCTGTTGTACAACTGAAAGACCTTGTGAGGAATTCAAAGGGCTGCAGGAGCAGCAGCCACCACTCTCATACTTTCAAGCCTGTTTGGTGGCAAATGTTCAGCTAAACTATTATGAAGGAGTTCTGCACCATTTTCCATATGGGAAAGCACCAGTCTGAGTTGTGGTGCTGCTAAAGCTTGTAAGGTAAACTGAATACCCCCTAAATGCATTATTATCCTGCAAAAAATAAGGACGTAAGGATTTCCCAAAGTTTAAAACAGGAAGAACCTGGAGGTGGTATTCTAGTCGCCTCTTTTGCCTGGTGCTTTATTTTGTTGGTTGGTTATGCTTGTTTTCCCTGAATAAAGCAGTATGTTTTATTTGGGGATATTTTAAAGCCGTGTGAGTTCTGTGGAGCAGTGATGCACAGGTGCAGTGGCAGTATATTAAATTACACAATACAAAGATAAATGTTATAAATTGCCTTTACTGAGAACAAAAAGAGCAAAGTCCCAGCTACGAACTACTGCCAATCCAACATCCCATATTGCGTACAGCCTATCATCACAGTCTCACTGGAAGGCTGGCAGTGATGCAGCCTGTGGGATATTGATAATGAGCACATAAGCTGCTGCCACCCTACCACACAGCCCTGGCAAAGGGAAGGGAAATGTCTCTATGGCACTGGTAAAAAGACCATCTAAAACCACAACAGCCAACTTTGCCTCTATACACAATAGCATCTTCTCAAGCTAAGATACTTTTGCTCTTGTAGCTCTATTTCTGCTAGGAAAATAGAGGTCTGCTGTAAGGCAACCCTTTGGCCCAAACGCTTGCTTTGGCTCCTGGAATGCTCCAGGAGCTGCACCAGCCACTGGTGCTCCAAAGACTGGTTACAGCTCAGGTATTCCTATTCCTACATACGTGCTCCCTCTTCTGCTCAGCTCAGCAGTGACCTCAGGGTTGCAGGGGTCACTGTAACAAAGAACAAGAGCAGGGTTAATCAGCTACTGGAATGGGCAAACAATGTCAGCTACAGCTTCTGCTTATGTTGGGTCCCAGTGTTACAGACACAAAGTGGTACCACCCCTCTCGTGGTCCCCAGGGTCCCTGTCAGGAGAGGCAGGGTACTGGCAAACAAGCACCACCCGTCCTGTGGTCAGTGGCACTGGCTTCCTGCTGTAACTAAGGTTTCAAAACTGTTTTAGAAGCAGGACACACAGAGATTTGCTACAGAGAGAGGTATGAGGGATTTAGAACTGGTTCATCTTTCCATCCTTCTGGCCACTTTCTACCATGGCTGTTAGGACACCTTGGTTTGAACCCTGATAGCCACATTTCACATGTTAATGTAATGGGAAACTAAAATGCACCTAGGAGTCACACAACAGCAACTCCCTCTTCTGATCTGAAAGGATTTGCCAGCAGCAATGCTGCCTTAACAACTGGGCCCACAGTGCTCACTGTGGCACAGCATGCTCTAGCCCTCCTCTTTCAGCCTAAACCCATCCTCTCTGGTTCTGCAAACTGCTGGCCAGTATGCATGTTTCATATGCCAGGATCTTAGCCTCAATGCTCCCAGAACTGCACAGGGAAGGGAATGTCAGAGCTAAGCAGGATGGGCAAGGTGACATACTTGTGCTTTGTCAACAGGGAGAAGCAGATTGCCATTCAAGGCCATCACTCAAAAGACCTGTCACACTGCTCCCCTTCCTTCCCCTCTACCCAGCAATAAGTACTGCAAAACTACATACCTCCTACAGAGGGCAGGTCTCTTATCCTGGGTCTTCTTCCAGAGCTACCTCTTGCTGCTGTATCTGGCACATCCTCAAAATGCCTGTTCTTTGACACAGCCTGACCTTGGCTCACAACCTTGGCAGTCATTTCAACAGCATTTTCCATCCCCTTCTCTAAGTTTCTTGCTGCCCTGATGTTGTAAAACTTGCACTCCTGGCTCCACAGGCAAGCAAGGACAGAGAAAGCTGCTTAGTTCAGCCCAGGTGCACATAGTTTCCTATGCCCTCTTTTCCTCTGAGAGCAGGTGGATCCAAGGCTTCACTGCACTGCATCATCAGAGCGCATGTATTTCTTCTAGCACCACTGTTCAGCACAGAGTGGAGTTCCTTGTCTGGTGTGTGGAAAGCCACTTAACGGAGCAGCTTGGTCTGAATTCCACATGAAAGCACAACTGCATCTCCACAGCACCCCAATACTCACCAGTACCCATGCACTCACCTAACCCAAGCGGTGAACACTCATCACAGTGGCTCAAGAGACAGCCACAGAGAAATGGATGCTGGCAAAAGGTGCCAAGCATTGCCTTTTATTTCTAGCATGGTTTACCATATCTAACTTCAGGTATTCAACACAGATATCTAAGGCTGGAGGCAGTTAAGACTCCCTGGGCTTCCCCTGCATTGAATGGTGGGTGCAGGATTCAGAGCCATGGCCTAGCTACTTTGCAGCAACTCATTTTCCCTATAAAAGATGCACAGAGAATGTGCTGTCTCTTAGAGGGTGCCTAACAGCAGACAGTGTTAACTGCCTCTCCAAGCATTGCAAAGATATTTGTACAAGCTTCTTCGACACATGATTCCAGATGAGCATACTTCAGCAAGAGCACTAACACCATCACAGGAGGGCTTGCAGAGCCCAGGGTTATTACCCCACTTTATCAACCCCAACAGAAACAACTTCTTCAGAAAGCAGTAGCAGCAGGGTGGTTGGCACGTCTTTAAGGGTGTGAGGTTTGTGCTCTCCTGGAAGCTGTATTATGATAACAAATAGAACAATATATGTCTATAATTGGCTCCTGAAATACATACTGACTATCCTGACAGAACAGCCTGCTCCTGAACCTGGGCCACTGGAAGTGAGAGGCGATGGCGAGAGGCCCAGAGGTGTCCTGCCTCTCCCAGGAAAAGTCTTGCTTCCCCTACACCTGGCTCATTCCTAAAAGGCAAAACGTGCTTGTCAGAGATATTTGTATGCCAACTCTACTGGGATGCAGTAAAAGGGAGTTGCCCCAGTTATCCCCTTCTGCTGGATGGCAGAATGCAATCAGAGGCTTCTGTGAGCAGTCACAGACAGGTCCATGCACCCCCTCCTTAGCTCACC
>JBCJKH010044417.1:0-14396 GCA_039877255.1 Loriculus beryllinus
TACCAGCAGATCAGAACAACCCATGAAGTCATCCAAAGTACTTGTGCATACAGGACAATGGCCTGGAATGCTGCCTTCAAACATTTCTTCCCCACAGAGGACATTTATCCAGGAAAGAGCATAGGAACATCAAATACAGTAACTTGTCACAGGCAGACCAGTTCCATCAGCATAAAAAAAAAAATCTAATAATCATTCTCCCCTTTTAGTTTACAAGAGAATGAAAGAACAGACCAGGAGGTAAATTATTTTCTATCCTCTAATAATTATTTTTCTACAATACTACTTACTATTTAAAGTCTTTAATGAGATTTTTGTGGATCTTCATGCAAAAATCCTCCACTGTGGTCTTGCAGTAAGGTAGTACCACAGGAGAGGTGTAGTCTGGGAGCTGCCCTTTAGGTTTGGTGTAGCTGTAATGCAGATGGAACAGTCAGTCAGTACCAAAACCTCCTCTTTCAACCCATCATGAAACCTCATAGATCACTTGCACTGTCATCCTTGTGCCAAGTTCCACTGTTTCAGCGGTGACAACAGATACTCTGTAAAGTGTTTGGTGTTCCTAAGCTGAAATTGCAGCTGGGTAACCAATGTCTGCAGCAGGTTCTCCCTTGTAGCTGCAAAGGTTTATCACTAGTGAACTTAAACAATGATGAAACTGGAAAAAACACCTATACTATTATAACTCCAACTCATGATTTATGTTTTTTTGGGAAAAGCTCAACATATATTGGGAAAAAAACTGACAAAGCTGCAGCCCCAATACCTAAACACCCTAAATCCCTTTTTACAATAGATGTTAGTACTGTCACAAGAAGATAGATTCATGTAGCAAGACTATTAATAGCTTCAGTCATAAATTTATCCAAATAAATGCATGAGAAGTATGAGGTAAACCTGAAATAATTTACAGTAAAAATACCCAAAGTGCTGGATGAAGAACTAAAGTCAGTTCTGTTAAGAGAGCTGAATGCATGACAGCCTGAAGAGACCACCTGTGCAAGTCACAACTTTGCACTAAGTTTGACTAGAATTCCATGTTTTCAGGAATTTTTTAAGATGTACTTTGGCCTTGACTTCACAAAGTGCTTGTTTAATTCCCCTACGAGTTCAAAACGCAGCACTTGTGACTTTAAGGGACTGTCCATCACACTACAGACAAGACGAGTATGATTTCCGATTTACAGAGTGAACATACTTCAGTGACAGAAGAAATCATCATTTGAAAGCTGGAGCTCTAAGCTAGTAGAAAACCCTTATAAAACAATCATCATTCATCCATTCTTGAGACATCCTTCAGTCTCAGCCTTACACTGAAATCTACAGAAGACAGTTAACTGGGACTTACATTCGTACTAGCTTTAAGTAGTCCCAAATTTTCTCCAGCAGATCATCGAAGTTCCAGCGATGATGAGCAGATATTGGTACACAGTGGGGTACTTTGTAAATAATATCTAGTTCCTCAATGGAAATTTGGTCAATTTTATTTAGGACATAAATGCACGGGATGTAAACCCTGCAAAGAGAAAGAAAACACCATCACTGCAGCCTAGCAGCATCAGCTACCTTCATCAGAAAGATCTCCCATCTCCCTGTGCTGACACCACATTGCTAACTTAGCTTCTATGAGAAGCAGACATGAGAAACAACTCTTTGCAATAGAAACTGCAGGTCAGAAACAAAGCCAGGAGCCCAACAGTACCTGTTTCCTTCAACAACATCAATGAGATCGTCAGCAGTGGCATCGCTGCGCAGTGTGACATCAGCATTGTGAATTTTGTACTCTGCTAAGATGCTCTTCACTGTTTCAGTATCCAGCTCACTCTGAGGACACTGAATGTAGACACAGTGTTAAGGAATTGAGTTTACAGTCAATTCAATATTTACAATGAATACTATCACCTAGCAGTCACTGCAGGTAGATTATTAGGAATAATAGCACTGTAAGTTCCTGAACTTGACCATGATTTGACTATAGTTAGCCTCATAAGAGGGGCAAAAAAAAAGGTTCAAATCCTAACAGCTTTATTTACATTAGTACCCACTGACACCTGCAATCAGACATTTCAGAAGCAATGTTTTCTGTCAACCTGGGACCAGTTGCAATACAAACCCATGCATCTACCAGTTCAGTGCCCAGACAACTACATGTTAAGTGCTTACATCCCAGGTAAGAGTTCTGATTTTTGGTACCTATCTCTGGATTTCTATGCTGTTAAGGATTTGGTGGTAAATATGAAATGAGGAGCAGTCCAGGTTGAAAGGCCAGAACTCCAAGCAATCCTCTCCAGAACAATGCTGCAGCCACCAAGTGAAAGGCAGGTTTTGAAAACTCTCCTTTGGACCTCAGAACCTGTAATTGTTAGAAAGCAACCAAGCCTCTGATTTGGGGCAGAGGAGGTGGTCAGGCTCCTGGGATAGGTACGGACAGCCTCCAGGACAAGTTAACTGATTGCAGCAGGAATGGTCCCAGGGACACCGTTAACTGCAAATGTCTCTTTCTTCAAGCAGTTTTATTATTATTACTTAGGTTAAAGAAGACTTTCAACTTACTGTGGCTGTAAGGTTAATGCCTCCTTTATCCTTTTTTTTAAAGCCAATATTGGGAGGCTTACTATTCAGACGAATTCCAAATCCCTCCAGCTCATTCTCAATTATTTTCTTGTGACCAAGGGGTTTTAGCACATCCAGAACAATCAGAATGAGGTTACAGGTTCGAGCAACTGAGAATCAGAAAAAGAAAGTAATCTCTCAATAAATGTAACACACACAATCTGAGACAACACAACACAAAATCTGGCTTAGTGACATACATTACATGACAACATTAAAGCCCTGAAGGCTCGTTCTTAGTACGTTTTTAAATTGCACTATGAGGCTGAAGTTTGTAGTGCTGACCAAGCATCAGTGACATGTAGATCCTTACACGTTATAAGAATCACAGAGGCTGGAAAAATCTTCCATCCTGTCCACATTCAGACCCCAGAGTGATGACAATAAGCTACGTAAAGAAATTAACACACCAGCCTTGTTTAATATGGGATCACATCTGCCTTCAAAACTGGTAACATACTTTCACTGCAGTGTCAATGCAGAGCAAGAACTCAGCAAATGCATTAAGCCAGAACTGAAGACAGCACAAAATGAAAATGACACTACTGCTTCACAGTAGACTGCTCAATTCCAGCATACAATTCAAGCTTTTGAAAGACATTAGAAATGGTGATGCAACCTTTTTTTCTCATAAAGTGTTCTAGCTGAATAAGAGACAGAACGATGCCTGCAGCTCTCATACTCACCTGCAATGACTTGCCGCCCTCTGCCTTTACCATCCTTGGCACCTTCAATAATTCCTGGGAGATCAAGCAGCTATTTGTTCAGAAGGAGGAAAGTAACTTGTGAGAAAAATACTTTTCTTCATGTAGAAAATAAAGCCTACTTTTACCTTCCTTCTAAACCAGCTACTGCAAATCCAAACAGAATATGGCAAAACTGTTTTCTATATATTGCATTACTCCACGTACAATGGAACAGATCATCTCATAAAGAATATGAGAACTCCCCAGAGCAAAGTGAGAAGGAGGGTAAAATCAGTTTTCCTCATGGAAACATTTCCAATGTATTCTCAAACTCTTTTAAATGTCACTTGTAACCTGCTAATGTCAGGCTAGACCATTCAGCCATAACACCACTGCATCTAATGTACACACCATCTTATCCCCACAGACACAAAAAGGTCTCACCTGTATCTTTGCTCCTTTGTATCTAATGACTCCAGGCACGGTAGTTAGTGTAGTGAATTCATATGCTGCCACTTCAGAGTATACACCAGCCAGATTACTTAGAAGAGTAGATTTCCCCACTGATGGAAAACCCACAAACCCAATCCGAGCATCACCTGTCTTTGCAACATCAAAACCTGCAAATAAGGAACAAAAATGTTCATTTAAAGATCCCCGTTTTCTAACTTTTCAGGGTCTGGACAGCAGCCCTGCTATTACTTTCAGTATTGCCTGAGTGAAAGCCAGTAAGCTTCCCTCCAAGGAGGATGACAAAGTGAAACAGATAGTTCACAATCTATATTGCTTTGCACAACTTTCTCTGTATAACACTCCATGGCATGTACCTGTCCAGAAAGTATAGGCTGCAAGGCTTCCCAGTGGCCTACACCTGACTTCAGTGTAGGTGGCACTTTAAGCACTGCAGCTTAGACAATTCAAACCTTTATATATAAAAAACCCAGGCAGCTACTGCAAGATGCATCTTACGTAAAACCGCCTCAGACTTCTGCAAATTCAAGGTTTTATCAGACAAAATACAGCAGCCCTTTCAGTCAAACTCCACCCCAAAACCCTAGAAAAGGCTACAAAGCAGGACCAAGCTCCTGTACCAGGAAGGGCCAGAGGGACAGAAAGCTGCTCCAGTTTATTCTGCAGACAATCTGATACGATTTAAGCGGACAAGAGCCCCCCCCGTTACACACACACACACACACACACACACACACATCACACACCCTCCACGCCGGCATTAAGGAGCTGCCACCTCAGCGGAGGCCGCCGAGACGGCCGGAGGCCTTCCCGCAGAACAACGCACCTTCCCCGGGGCCGCTGCCGCCGCCTCCCTTGGGGGTGATGAGCTCCCGGCGCAGCTTGGCCAAGCGGGCCTTCAGCAGCCCCAGGTGATGAGCTGTGGCCTTGTTCTTCTGCGTCCGGGCCATCTGCAAGAGCACGGAACCGAGGACTCGACACCGGGACAGACTCTGCCGGCCCGCACCTCCCATCCCCCGGTGCCGGCAGGGCCCTGTCATTCCCTCACGGAGCGGACACCGCCTCCCCCGCGCCCGGAGCTCCACCGGTCCTTCGTGCCCGGCCCACCCCCGACCGGGGATAATGCCGAGGCATTACCTCAGCCTCGATCTCCGCGATCTTTGCCAGCGTGCCGCTCATCCTGGCCGCTTGTCCCGGGCCCGCCGGCAGCCACCACGGGTAGGGCCGTCCCCAGGCACGGCACCGCACGGCAGCGCGCAGGCGCATAGCGACCTCTCGCGGGAGTGAGGCCACCGCTCGCGAGAAGCGGCGGGAGCGCGCCTCAACGGCTAGGCGGGAAAGAGCTCGCGCACTGACTTGTCCGGGGGGTGCCGTAGCGCCCCCTACGCGGCTGTCGCCTCAGTAGCCCCCGCGCCGCCATGGCTGTGGGTGCCGGTGTCAGTGTGGAGTGGGCTGCGGCTTCGGGAGGAGAGGGGAGGGAAAGGTGTGAGGGAAGAAAACGTGTGAGAGAAAGGGGCAGGGCAGCTGCAGGGATCGGTATGAGTCGGGTGTTAGACAGAACTGACGGAAGGCTGAAGGGCGGGGGGAGAAGCACGGCAGTTGCGAGGCTGAGGTACTCTTCTGTGAGGCTGAGGTACTCTTCTGTGAGGCTGAGGTACTCTTCTGTGAGGCTGAGGTACTCCTCTGTGAGGCTGAGGTACTCTTCTGTGAGGCTGAGGTACTCCTGTGTGAGGAAGGCAGCAGGGCTGCTGCAGCCGGCGTTAGGCTGCGGCTCTGGGTGTCCGTTTGTGAGAGAAGATGCGTGCTCGGTGTGGCGATGTCCGGGTAGGGGCTGTGTGGTGAAGGCGGGCACTCGCAGGTGAGGCGGCGGGTGCCTCTCCCTGTGTTAACACCGGACGTGGCGCCTCGACGGACGCGGGGATCTGCCTCTACCCTCGTCCTCCCTGCAGTACTGCTCATCACCAGGTGTGTAGATGTGCATATGTATTCCACAGCCCTGCTGAGGCGGGCGGAGCTGCTCGCAGGACAGCGTCTTTTAGCTGATGTTTTGTAAACCCGGGACTTTCACCGTGAGCTTCCTCGGCTCATTACAGCTGAGCCCAGGCCACACCGCTTTGCCCCAAGGACATCTGCCACTGTCCGTTGAATGCAGGCTACTTAAACAGATAAAGAATTCTGCCCTTAATGCCTCATGAAAATTTAAAAAGCCCCGTATTTCCAGCTTTTGACAGTATCCCAAGAAGCCGAACAGTTGGATTTGGAATAAAAAGTATTTTTGTGATGTAAGGAAATATCTTTTTATGAGTTTTCAGGATTTTAAAGTCTCCCAAGTTTCTTTCCCTGTTATATTTTGTCTGAATTGGAATAATTTATGGAAACATTTTTTGCCATATTCAGTGACCTTTACAGGAAGGTCCTTCTGTCTCAGTTTTTTACAAAGTCTGTTTCTTTACGGCATAGCTCAACGTAAAACAACATTTTTCCTTTTTATGGTTTTTTTATAACGAAAAAATAAGCTCCTGGGCCCATACTGTAGCAGTGTTTATAATGATAACACTTGCAGAATCACCTGCCATGTCTTCAGACAGGATTCTGAGCATGGTAAGACTGACAAAATTTAACTAGCCTTGTAACACTTTTGGTAAATGAATTGTTACAGATCATTACCTTCAAGTTAACTTCTTTAGGTTACAGGAGAAAGGAGAAAAATATTCCCTTCTGGTCTCATCTTAATCAAAAAGCAGTCTTTAATGTCATAAACTCTTCACAGTAGGAACTGTCATTAACGTAAGCTTCTACAGAGCTTATTAAAATAGAATCTCAAATGAAATGATTACTATCTCTGCTAATGCTAGCTAAGGTAGTGTAAATGTACCTACCACTGTATATTTCTTCATAGTTTTATAATTGTTCTTTGTGAATTACATCTATTTGCAACATAGGACATAGCAGATTAGGTATACATTTTTTTCCTACTTATTTCAGGTGGAATTGGACAGGCTTATGCCTCAGCTGAATTCAGCCATACAATCAGTCCACATTTGTGGTCCCTTTTAGTAATAGGATAAATACTGAGAGAAGAACACAAATTTTGAAGACTCAATCAGGGATTTACACCACCTGTATTTTTGCAGTAGATAATGGCCAGCTTCAGAACTTGTTGCTAACAACAGTAAATGTGTTCTTATAAACTCACTGCCTCCAAATCCTATTTGTTAATTCTAACTGAAAAATGTTTTTCCAAGTGTGGGCTGAATGAATAAAGATGTCAATAAAACATGTAGTTTGCAAATTTAGCTACGGGGTGAGTTTTGTTTTCTGGTTTAGGTATTCACAGTGGTTTTAATGCACAACTGCTCAGTATATGCTCTTAAATCCTTTTTATCCAGAAAGTTACTCAAGCAAAGATTCAATAAGGAATTTAGGCACCTAAAAACTTGTTTCAGTGTTGAGTATTGTCCTTAATTACCTGAAGAGAGTAAGAGTTTAATAATTTGTCTGATTTTTATTTTCCTAGCCAAATTAACACTTTCTAATCAATTAGAACTATATAAAGTAGTTTATATTAGTTTATAACAGCTTCAGAAAGGTTTATTCAATAGAGATTCGTTTCAGATTGTGAATAGGGTGTAATTATTTTTATTTACTGTGATGACTCCTGTGAGTTTTTTAATATAAAGGCTCTTTAAGTGATGTGGTGCTTGGAGAAGAGGGTGGTTGTGACCACGGGAAGTTAGGTGTGACAGCTGGGGAAGTGACTGAAAGGTGGGTAATCAGGAATGGATAAATGAGGACAGCAATCAAAACTAGAAAATTGAGTGGAAATTAGAAAACTTTATGAAAATTAAAAAAAAAGAAAAAAAACAGTCAAAGAAGGGGAAAAAATCAAGGAAAATATTCATAGAAAATTGGATGTAATGTCAGAGGAGGAAAAATCCCCAAGTGGAACCTGAGAGAAAATGAAATGAGATGCAAAAGCCTGAGATATACTCAAAAGGTTAATTGAACTTTATGGTGGGCACTGATGGAAGATGGACTATGTGAATTGGCTTTTTTTTTCAGTACTAAAGTATGTATGTGTGAGTTTAAAGTGTGAGAATTCCATTTAGGAAATCTAGATGAAGTGCAAAGGTTGTAACTTGCACATTGCAAAGTCAGTCTCTCAGGTGGCAACTACTATGTCAGACAACACAGAATAAAGATTCAGATATGGAATGAAAAAATCCAAATGATCAAGGAGTCATATGAATTACTGATAAACTGAAAGTATATAACATAGCACTTTTCCAATAATACTTTCAGTAAGATAAGGAAAGCCATATACAATAGGGTACTCAGAAAATGAAGGACTGCATCTGAAATAAAGGTTGTCTGCTCAAACAGTTAAGAAACATGACACAGTGATTGAGAACAAAACAATGGCCTTTGTTTCATCAAGCTACAGTGACAGGAGTGTGACTGAAATGGCACGTACCTTATTAGCAGGAGCGGAATGATGAAGGGCTGTAGCAAAAATGGATTTCAGAAATTCATAGTCCACACGCTCCAGTCCTGCTGACTCGTTGATTTTGAGCAACTTATTTCCTTCACTTGTGCCTCAGTTTTATTTTTGCACAACAGGAATGTGCAGTTGCCACAGAATGATTGAAACCTTCATGTTTCCATAGCACTGCCCTGTGAGTATGGTAACTGTGGATCACTTCAATAGGACAGCTGAGTAGTTCATGCATTTAGTGTGTTTTCTGTCAGCCTACCAATTTTAAATAAGATGCTTCATTATGTGGAAGATTCTGAAATCCTTTCTGAAGCAGCTATTGTTTTAGCTTAAGAGTTTTACTTACATGAGATGCAAATTAAGTTGAGAAGAGGCTTGCAAGTCTTCTGGATGATCATGTAAAATTTACCATTGTAAAATATACAGTAAAAACTCAAAGTATTACATTACTTGTGATAACTTGTGATAACTTCATTAAAATTGCATAAAGACCCTTCTTCAAAATAAGCAGTGCATGCTCACCTAGTTAGATTTTTTTAATTATTTTTTTTTTTTTCTGTTCCTGCTTTTTATTCTAGTATATAACTCCAATACTTGTGTATATCAAGTCTATTCACAGTGCACTAAGAAGGCTGTTTTAGCTTAAGAGCCACACTGGTGGTACAGTACTTGTGGTTTTGGTAATTCACCTTATGACAGAAGCTGTAGCACATACTGGCAAACAGCTGTGCTAGTGCTACATGTGTGTGCACTTGCTAATGGACTACATTTCTAGCTTAGTGGTGGGGATTTCTGCAGGACTTAAGAAAAGTAGGAAGGAGGCAACAGGGAGGAAATGAAATCATGATTGCAGGTGAAACAAGGCTCTTGAAATTTCATATCCTCTCAGAAGTTATCACTAGCCCAGTGAAAAATAATCTGAATTAAATAATAATCTTGACCTGACTACTTATTATTGTAAGAATGATGGGAAGAGGACTGTACCCAACCTCCCAGAGCTCCCTGGAATAAAGGGCAACTGCAAGTTATGGCATATAGCAAATCTGTTAATTTTAAGATGATTTTTCTGTTATGTTTTTGTTTGTTGTTGTTTTTCTTTTGCAGTTTTTACAATTTTGTACATTTACACACAAACTTATTCTGAATTGTACTTTGATTTGAGAACTACTAATTAACCCTATTGTACTTCAGGGAAGAAGTGCTCATGCTGAAGAAGAGACAAACCAGTTTAAAGTCATTATAATGAGCTGATGAAGGTCCAGCCTTCTACCTGCTTGGAGAAGTGAGATTTTGAGAACCCACGATCAAAAGGTAAGATTTTTGAGATCTGTAGTACTGAGTCTTCAGTGGAACCATAAAACTGATTGCCTGAGGTGAAGTGACTCAGGAAGTTGATGGAATTCACATCTAAATTGACTCTTGAGGCAACAGACAGAAAGTTGTGTCTTTTGAATGTTGTAAGGAATACAGATGTTTCTATTATTAGTTATCTTCCCGGATTGACTTTTTTATGCCAGTTTACCTGGTATTTACACACCAATTGGTGTCAGGACAGTACGGTTTAGGCATTAATCTGTAAATACCAAACATTCCCTACTTGCATTGAGTATTTGAGGTTGTATTGTGATGTATGTTTTACATGAGAAAGTTGTCTGTCAGGTTTGCTTAGCTAAGCATGGATGCTTGATTCATGGGGAGTCCTAGGTTGCATTCCCATTTTGATGAGACCCTTAAAGGGGCAATCTTGTTTTGAATAGCTCAGGTTGTTTTGCTTCCAGGCAGTGCAGAGTAAGTTAAACTGGGCAGAGTGAAGAAACAAGAGAAACAAAAGGGAGATTAAATATGAAAGACTGGCTTCCAAGACTGTTAAATTAGTTCAACAACAAAATGTTCTGTAGTTAGCATCAGCTCCCCAGACTTTGTCCTGAACTGTCATGCAACAGATGGACTACACAGCACACAGTGAGGAGAGTAATCAAAAAGAAAAGAAGCAAATAGTACAGTTTCCCCTTTTAAAAATAACTCTTTCTGCATACTTTTCATAGCATCATCTACCTCCCTATTAGCAGTTGCTGTTGGTTTTGTGAGAATGCTCGGTATTTTTAAACAACAGAGATGTTTGTCTGCTTCTAGAGGAGAAAGCTGACAAGTCACTACCCCATGTTTGGATTACAGGGGAAACTGCTATCTCAAAGTCTGAGAATCCTTGCTGCTAGGGTTAGCATTCTCATGGGATGATTCCAAATAAAAAATTGAGCAATTTTAAAAACTAGATTTAAGTAATGATCAACCTAATAAGTAATGAATGCTGAATTAATTGCTTGCTAGATCAGCCACAGTTAATTAAAATTCCAGTGAAAGCTCAGAAAAACCAACAGCTACTCACTGAAACTGCAAGTGTGCCATGAAATGTGCAATGTTCTATATTTCCGTGGAACACACATGGAAAGGAAATGGTTCATATGACTAAATTAGCTGGCACAAGTGCTATGCAGAAATGTCTCTGCTATTATTATAATCCATGCGAACTAGTGACTAACCTTAAAGAGTGTAATAATGGAGACTATTCTGAAAAGTTTTAATAGCCTCAAGACCTACAATTCTAGAGTTGAGAATGTTCAACAAATAAGTATGACTCAAGTCTAATTAATGTATACCCAAATATGTTTGAATAGATTCGACTCCAATGCAACCTTTTGTTACCTCCTGTATTTGCAGTTCAATTTAAGGTCTGCACTTCTGAGTAAGGCCAGTAGCAACCATTCTGCAATGAAGCGAGCAAAGTACAGTGTACAGTCCCAAATGGTCCACACATGTTCAGAGCAAAGGAGGATTTTTTTAATACTACTGAAATACCAATCAAAGTGCTTCAGCAGACACCAGTCAGCTGCAAAACATTTAGGGACAGCTCAGGAATTCCCATGAGCAGGAGTGAGGCAGGAAATAGTGAGAAGCTGAATAAAGTAGCTGAGGGAAAATGCCTTTATTTAAGAGACTAGAATTCAAAAGGAGTTCAGCAGATCCCAGTGCAAAAGATGTCAGAGAAAATAATTAGGAATCATCTGAAAAAGGGAGGAAAAATCTGTGTACTGAGAATGTAGATTTTTAAATTCAAAACTCTTTCACATCGTCTGGAACTTTGTCTTCAAGGCAGGACCTGGCTAGTTATAATGATAAATGAGTTCAAAGGTAACCATACCTGTGCACTTATATAGTTAAGTATGGGGAAATGACATATAGTCATCACATTAAATCTGGGAGCTTCATCTTCCAAGTCTGTTTATACTGATGAGCCAAACTTTGTCTCAGTATGGCACACACTACTTATTTGCAAATAGAAGAAATTTGGCAACATGTAACAAACACAAGCTGAATGACTACTTTCATAGTCTCATATTCTGAGACAGGGACCAGAGAAAGCTAAAAGTTACAAGAATGGTCTTTCTTGAAATGTGCTGGTGAAACCCTGAGGTTGGGGAAGTCAATACAGTAAGGCTGGAAGTGCTAAAAGGTAAGGTCCAGCCGTTACCATGTCAGAGTGCTGAGGAACTATGGTGAATGGCTGTGCTGGTATCCTTGTGATTTCCTTGGGATGCAAGATGCTGGCAGTCATCTTTAAACATTATCCAGGGACAACCCAGAACGCAAGCTCCAAGCATGCTGATCTGGCAGCCCCACAGCAAGTGTGAAGGGGTAAATTGCCAAGAAACATCCATGCTTTGAGTGAATACTCAGCTTTTACCTAAAGAAGCAGGCAGGGTGTGTTGGATGGTGCCTTTTAAACAAGAGGTCTGGAAGCTGAAACCAGACCCTTCCACGGAGAAAGTTCTGAGGAAAGTGCAGTGAGAGCAGCAGGACCCCCCCCTCCCCCTGCCTAGAGGAGAGACAAAGAACAGGCAAGGAGGGAACTGAAGTAGGAAGCAGGAACCATGTCAGGAGGCTCGGGACTAGAAAAAAAAGCAAATTAATAAACCACTTTGGGGAAAGGCACACAACTGACCAAAGCCACTAGGAAATATAAGCAATTCCAGATTCTTTGAGGGCTCTCTGTGTGTGCATGCAGCCTGGCTAGTGTGTTTAAATATAATCATTTTCCTCTCTGTAACAACCACAACCCTAGTGGCTGTGGCACCCAGACAGACTTGCAGAATGCAAGCACTGTGTTATCTATATAACACGGTGTATCGAGCTGGGTTTCTCAGCACTGCTACCACTCAAACAACCTCAAATTTCTAAAAATACATGTTTGTATCCGGGTGTGTGCATAAATAACACAGTAATAAAAAGCTACTGGTAATATTCTGCTTGCAGTGTAGACAAACCCTTCCAGAAGCAGGAGAAATCTGGCACAGGGGCTGAGGGCACTGCGTGGCCTTAAGCGTTAATGTAATACGGTATTTTGGGAGCTGGGAGCTTGGTGCGCTCATTTGCACATCAGTACCCAGAATGCTTGTTCAGTTCCACCACTATTTAACTCAAGAGCTGGGTTCGAGCTTTTGGAAGCCTCTGTAGTTTGTGATGCCTTCGCATGTGCAGAGTTCAGTGTTTTCCACAGAACAGTTTAGGTGATATTAGATCGTGAATAGGTCATCCAAGGATTCTTAATGGGGCTTGATCTTACAAATGCAAAAAAAGTGCCCTTGAACACTTTTAGAGAGTGTTGTCTTTAACAAAGCACTGTTTTGGGAGTGTGTATATTGGGACAGGGGGGTGGTATTTCTTCTAAAGTAGAGTTCTTCTGTGAGACAGAAAGCAAATTTCAGCTGAAATGATGTTGAAATAGAAGCTATTCATAGAGAGACCCGGCGCGCACGAGGAACATTCAGCACCAGGACAGTCCAGGCAACCCCCGCCCGTCGATTACAGCGATGCGGTTGGCAGTGCACAGCCCAGGCCCGGGGCAAGCGAACTCGGGGGAGCGGGAGGCAGCGCGGGGCTCGGCAGGGCAGCAGCTTCCCCAACATGGAGGCAGCCGCCTGGGGTTGTGCGGTTGCCGGTGCCTCCCGCAGCCCCCAGCCCGCGGGTACCATTCCCCAAACTGCTCCCGAGGGGAGGGCATTTTCGCACTGTGAGAATTCCCGCTGTACCCCTGGCCTCCCCCACAATGCCGGCGCCTCGCTCTTTTAGTCAGGCTGAGAGTTGATCCTAGAAAGGGGGAAGGTGGGGGTGAGAAATGCAATGAAAGACCGGGGGGAGGCCACTCCGCTCCGCAGCCCCTGGCCCCTCTGGGATCGGCTCTTCTCAGGCGCCGCGAGGAGGTGGGGGCCGCTCTGCGCCTCTGCAGCTCCGGGAGGGTTTGCATTGGACGATTTGAGCCTGGGGAGGGGGGGAGGCTGCCTGCAGCCCCCCCCGGCGGCCCCTCCTCCTCTCTCCAGCGGGAGGGGGGCCTGGGGGGCGAGCTGCAGCCCGGATATTTGGGGGAGGGGGCGAGCGCAGCCCCGCCGCCCCCCGTGTGCCGCGGGCGGGGGCCTCGCTGCCGGCTCGGTATTGGAGGATCGGTGCTGGGGAAGGGGGAGACTGCAGCCCCCAGCCCCCGCGGGCGGGCGGGGTGGGGGCCGGCCTGCTGGCTCTGGCTGCTCTTGCATTGGCGGATGCGGGGAGGGAGGGGGGCAGGAAGCGGGGGGGCAGGGGGGAGCCCGAGTGGCTGGAGGGGGGGTCTTTATGAATAGGGTGGGGGTCTTTTCGGCCGAAGAAGAGAGGAAAGTTTGCGGCGCCGGTGGTGCGGGTGCGGCGAAGCGGGCGGGGCCCGGACCGGAGCCGGCGGCGGCGGCGCTTGGTCGGGGAGCAGCAGCCGGGGGGCCCCCGCTGGATTTTTGTAGGGGGGGTGGTATCGCCCCCTCCTTCTCCTCCCCCCAGGGGTGAAAGTGCAAGAGGAAGTGCAGCCGCTGCCATCTTTCCTCCGCTCCAAACACACAGGGACGGACGGAGCCGGCAGCCCGGAGCCGCAGCCGCCGGAGCTTCCCCCTCCCTCCCGGCTTCGCTGCAGCCGCGCCGAGCACGCCCCTTCCCGCGGCGGCCTCCGCGGCCGGCATCGAGGTCGTCGCGGCCGAGAACTTCTACGGCGACGTCGTCAAGCAGGTCGGCGGCGCCCACGTCGCCGTCACCAGCATCCTTTCCAACCCGGACCAGGA
>JBCJKH010044422.1:0-40636 GCA_039877255.1 Loriculus beryllinus
CCACCGTGGGGCGAGCGCGGCCCTTTATCTGCCGGGGCCCGGCTCCTCTCTCAGACCCCCCCCCGCCGCCCTACCTGCTGCGGCCTCTGCGCGGTGGCAGGCCGGGCTCCGCGCCCCGCCAGCCGGCTCTGCCTGCCCCGCGGGCCGCTCCCGGCGCCCGCCCCGCCCCAGCGCGGCAGGTTCCCGACGTCAGGAGGCGGCTCCAGCCGCTGGGCCCGGCCGCGGCCCCACCGCCCCCTGCACCGCGGGCCTGCCCCGCCCAGCGCCGCTCCGGCCCGGCCCGGAGCTGGCCCTCCCTGAGCGGCAGGTGTGACTGCGGCCGAGAGGGGCTGGGTGCAGCGGCGCTCATCGCAGGCTCTTCGAGGGGCTCCCCGAACACAGCTGTCCCTGACCTCGGGAGGCCTTACAGGCAAGGTCCCCGTCGTGGGGAAGGAGACGCTGCTGCTGTTAGCCACTGGAGATAGCCCCGACGCCAGCCTCTTCTCTTACTCGCCCCTGGGCTTCAGGATGTAGCTTGACATCCAGCTCCACTCACACCCCTCTGGTCCTCTTGCAGGGCAGTACCTAAAGGCGGTCAACAGGAGTGCATTAATCTCGAGGCTTTGGACTAGGAGCCTGAAATGGGTGCTGTGAAAAGATGTGCCATTTTATGGGTTCTATTTAGTCGTAGGTAACTAGAAAACTTCTGAAGTGCAGAGAGCAATGACCGCTCTTTTCTCGCATTGAGAGAAAGACTGAGTGTTACGGTAATGGGTCCAGCTATTTGCTGATGCAAGAACTTTTTCAAGAGAGCTTTCAGCTCATGCAGAAGTCAGTGGAGCTGGAAAGAAGCGGGAGCTTTGCATTGGCTCTCTTGTTCCAGCTGTCATGGACTGCTAACGAAATACTATAGGAAGACAGCAAGTTCATATAGATATTTCTCCAGGCCCATACTGCAGCTGGAAAGGTGCCTTTGCATTTGTATGCTGTACATTCTATGTTGAATAGAATTTCTCAGTCACTTGCAGGAACTTCCTTTCGTCTCTTCAGTACTCTCATTTAGATTTTTAGCTCAGGATATAGCCTTAATGAAGTCTGATGTTGTTTGAAACCATAGGTCATGCCACTCACTGGGGACAGTCCATCACTTCGCGGGCTCACTCCTGGACTACAGCCTTACTGGAAAGCTGAGGAACCAAGGATGGTGAATTCAGCAAGCTGCAGCAGACTGTGAGGAGGGAAGGAAAACAGCATTTCTTCTTTTGCCTCCTCTTTCTGAAGAGCAGTAGGACTTTGTTATTGTTTAAATAATAGTGTTAATTCCTTCTTTAATAAACATTTGACTTGTTCCTGGCAAATACATCATGCTCCAGGGTGATTTCAAGGTGTGATTATCTTCAAAGGCTTCAAAGGTGGCTGAGGCTGCAGCATCTGTGTTTTATTGGTATCTCCCTGGAGCCAAGCACCACACCCTTGAAGCATGCCATGTCCCTTGGACACCAGGCAGGAGGATGGAGTGAGCAGCCACCACTTCCGGGGCACTTTGAAGGCTTTTGCATTGTGCACTGCCATGAAGTAGTAGAAATCTTTTTTAAATAAAAAAGGACTTTGCCCATATTTACCAGATAGTCCTGTCATTGAGTGATGGTTTATTATTGATTGAACTGACCTATAGTTTAAGTTTTCATAAATAGTATTCACTTACTCGCTTTTTTCTGAGCTACACCTAGTTACTGGAGAGGCTGCCCCGTAAGCCAATCTGTAGAGCATCTCTATACGGGTGAGAGGAAGTAAGATAATTTACTTCTTTATACAAGCCTGCCATCTAGGCAAATCTTTGTTATAAGTTACTATAAAAAGGTTACTGTTTGCTTTAGCCCCTCCTTAAGCCCATTTTTACCATTCATTTATACACGTGTATTTAACTGAGCAGTCACTTGCTATGTATAAAGAAGAAAAATCGTTCCTGTTCCCATCATGTCTTCTGATCTGATTGAAGATGCAGGTTGGGCCAATACTCTGGGCCACACTGAATGTTGCACTACAGCCTCTTTATTTTATTCCAGTGATTTAAATGGAATAAAAAGGAGTCCTTCCTTCTCTCTCCTTATCCCTCCCAATATAGTGTGCGAGCATCAGGGGCTACAGTATAGCCTGGTGCTACATTGTCATCTTTAAGTCCCAGACAGAGAGTGTGCCTGGGGGGAACAGAAGCTGTACTTTAGTTTTTGCTTTTCCTATTGGAACAAACCCTTTTGGCAGCAACTGCAACCTTTGGGCTGCTCAAAAACACAGGCTGACCAAGCACACAGTTGCTTTTGAAAATACGATATTATAAAAGTGTCTTAAAATCATCTCTTCCCACTGGGATAAGGGAAGACGTGGGAAAGACCTCAAGAAGCTGAGTGCAGCAGCAGCAGCACAATGCTGTTCATGCTAAGTCTGTGACAGAAGGTGTTTATCATGCAAATCTCTCTACAGTCATCTACAGCTCTGTCACCTTCAAGTACAAGGGACATGGCCACAGCTGTATTAACTTGCATGACCCGGGTGGCAGGAATTTCACTGTACCATACATTGTGCAACTGCGGAGTAAGGACCAGTCACTGTCATGAAATACCATATTCCCAACAAACAAGGAGATTGAAGGTGAGATGCAGAAGAATAACAGCAGGTCACAGGGCTATAGGAAATCCAGATTTCCTGTATCCAGAACTGTTGGCCCTACCCATGGCAAGGGGGTTGGAACTAGATGATCTTAAGGTCCTTTCCAATCCTAACTATTCTATGATTCTATAAATCAAGTCATCTGCTCTACTGAAATACCTTTTTTCTGACAGCCTGAATCCATAGCCATCATGATTTGGAGCAGAATTGCTTTAGATCCTTGCTTTAAAACAAAAATCCCACCATACCCAGAGGAGCTGAACTAAATCAAGCTCTTTCTGCCAGGCTCTGATGTAAGGGAGGTTTTTGATGGAGTTCCCAAACATGAACCGTCTTGCTGCATCTTGCTGCAGAGCAGGCTTCTGTTCCAGACTGATCATAGCCTGATCCAGATATCCCATGTGGCTTCCTCCTGAAAGGCAGTTTTCCCTGTGCATGAACTAAGCGAAAGAAATATTTTTGGTTATTGCTTACATATTGACATGATGAGTAACTTATAAGTAGAGGTGTGCAGGAGTGCTAGGTGAGCTCTCCCAAATTAACCCATCACAGGCTGGCTGAAATCCAATGTGCACAGCTGCATGTACATACATTAACAGGCATGTGTGCAGCTCATGAATTCCTGGCTGCTTTGCATCAAAGAGGCTGTAGAAGTAGTCATCAGGCACTGTTCCCCAAGACTGTTTCATTTGTTGTTTGCTAATATACTTTTAGAGGCATCAGAAGAGGTTCACAAGTAGGTTGCACAGGATTTCTTATCCCCCTTCTTCACTTGGATGGATTTTGCGCCCTAGTGATGACTTTCTTTCCCAGAAAGCCAAAATTGCAGCCAGGCCAGTTCTTCAGGCCTCTCTGCACGGAACTGTGCACTCCTGGCTTGTGCCTGCAGTGCTCTCACTTTGGATCAGGATTTCTGCCTTGATTTTTTATGGGAGTAGGAAAGATCTGTGGACTTTTGCAAGGTCTGCAGGTCTGAACCTGTGTCCTTTTTACAGCTAATGGGCTTGTTGGCTGCCAACAGAAAGTGCAGGATCAAGCCCTTTCCTATAAAGCCTGAGACCAAACCTTTTCATCACTGGTTCTGGGTATCAGGACAAGCTGGATCATCATAAAATGCAGATAATCCCTCTTTTGGATATTATTCTTTTTAAGTTCTGTTTTGCAAATCTTTCCCTTAATTGTTTGCTCGTTTATTTCTTGTTGGTTGGTTGATTTTTAAATGACTAGATAATTGTCAAGAGCATGGGTATTTATCTTAATTTTAGCTAGGCTGATGTAACAACATTGCTGAACTGAGTTTGGACCAGCAAAAGCAATCTGCCCCTCCTCTCTGTTTGAGCATCAATCTTTTGCTTTGCCCGATATCTCAGTTGTGCTGTTTGCCAACATTCCCATCTCCTGTACAGCTGGGAACAGGCCCCAACCCTGCCTAGTCAACTGGAAAACAATAAGACCATTCATGTGCATGGTTATTCACTGGCATAAATGTTTGCAGAGGTACAGTCTGACTGGGACAGGCCTCTGTCGTTTGGATGGTTCTACACGATGGCTTTTTACAATACCAGTATTTTTAACCCATTTATTAGCTAGACAGATTAGCTGGAGCATGGTAGCATTGCTCCAAACAGCTTCAGTTTGGCATCCTTGGTTTGTACCAGCTGGAGAATTTTTCCTGTATTTTTCTTTTTTTACCCACAACATAGTGCTGTGCACCAACATGAAATTTAATTTTACTACTGTGGAATTCACTGAAATAAAACCCTGTATGTGTTAACACTTCTTTTCAGAATGTGCAATATGGGCCTTCTCCAATCATCTTCTTTCATTCCTGTGCTATGCCACATAAATTACTTTCTTTTTGTTATGTAGCTGAAATCATAGAGCTGTTTTTAATTTATGATGCTCATAACTCTGGGGGAGCAAGAGGAAATATCAGTGCAATAAAAGAGCGGAGCTGGTGTACTGTGAGCATTGCCAGAATGTCTCTTCTAGGATTTGTGTGATATAAAATTTTGCTGAAAGAATTAAAGCATATGCTTAACTGATCTAATTTTTGGCATTTTTAATTAGTAAAAGCTCAGCAATGGTGATGTCATGGAGTCTGATGAGATTAGGTCAGATGATACATGGTTGTATGGTATGGCATCTTAAATAGGAATCACCTTATGGCAAGTTAAAGCTATTTCAGTATCACATTTAAAGAAATAGCTTCTTAGGGAGAGTTGATTGGTTTCATAAGAGAAGCAGCAGGGTTTTGAGGACTCCTGTGTTGGAGAATGGGAACAATGGGCAGCTTCAGACTGTCTCTATTTCGGGTTTTTTTCCTTCTTATTCATTCAATTGATGCTTGTGTATGTGCATATTACATATGAGAAAGGTTGCAAGCCTGCTTAAACAGAAAAATTACTTCACCTGGCCTGGAGAATCCAACGGCAACATGTATGGCCAGAGGGCTGTGCTTCGCCCTCCAAACCATGAGCAAATTGCTTCTCCTGTTCCTCTGTTGTTATTATACTGCTAAGTAAGGAATAATTGGTTGAATACCAGAGGTGCAAGATTTCCTTAAGCAGTTTTGCTCCAGTAACCACCTCTTTTTCTTTTCCTTTCTTTCCCCTGGTACTCTGCTCATGCGCTTGCACATTTTCAAACCCAGCCCAAGGTTTGTTTTGAGAGTATGTTCATTGCAGACTCTGTTCCATGCAGCTGATCCACTGTTAACCTGTGTAAAGGGTCTTCTTGCTCACTGATACATGAGCTGCACAAAGCTGCTCCTTGCCTGCAGACATATTTAGACAAGACTTAGAGACTTGGCAACCAGTGAATGATAGTTTGTGAAAATATAGTTTCTCTATATTTTGATCACATTCATATATTTTACTGGAAATGCAAGACTGCTGAAATTTCTTTACTGGCCTTATAAATAAGGAAAAATAAATAAAGGAGATTTTAGGTTACCATAGACAGTTGCATCTTTAGAGGAATCATTACTATTGTCTCTGTAGCCAAGTGTTTGCTATACTGACTGGTACCAGATCATACTGTTCCAGTTTCATGAAAATGTCAGGTCTGCTTGAAACTATCTTTTTGTTTTCTTGCATTCTATTGCTTTATAATTTTTGCCTGCAAGATTAAAAGCTTTGATGAAATACTTAACAGATACATTAAAAAAAATTCATAGTTCCCTTTAAACTGAAGGATATATCTACAGTAATATCCAAAGGCCTCACAGGAAGAAAAAAATCACAATTTGCTGGCCTGCAGGGAATAATTTATTAAATCCCCTGGAGACTCACCTGCTTTCTGCCCTGTGAAGTTAAAACTGTATTTCACAGTGTTGACCTTCAGTGATGCTCTTCTTTCACTTGAAAATGGTGAAGAATGTTATGAATATGGATGAAAAGGTCAGCAGTGTCAGGACAAGACAGTCTGCTTCGATAGGGTCAACTTTAGGGGCAGCTTTAGTAATTTAAAGCATACAAGCTATCAGTTGGAGATTTATATGCTTGCCAGGCATTTTATAAGAACTCATCAGAGCAATATTTATTTCTTTGAGGAAAACAGCTGGATTAGCAGCACCATCGGAGAATAAAAGCCATCAGAAGAAGACCAGCAGAGCAGTATTTTCAAGTTGTAGTAGCAGTGGATTCATTACATGCCAATTTTTAAAAGCTTCAGGATACTTTGGTATAATCTTCTTTAGTCAGCAGGTGCATGAACCCCCGTGTGTTCCACATTCATTACATTGTCTTAAAACCCTGCAAAATATGTGTGTTAGTTAACCATACATACGTGCTTGGGGCTGTCCTTCTCACTAGAAGAGGAAGCTCCATCTGTTCCAGGTAAGTAGAGCAATCCCTACTGAAACAATCTCTCAGGTACGCTGGCACAAATCATAGTCATTTCAACACTCCTGGCAAGTCTCATGTGCCAGGGTATTTCCATGCTGGTGAAATTAACTCCTGAAAATGAGTTGTGGGTAGGTGAGATAATTGGCTGAGGAAGGCAAAGTGACATGAGAAGAAAAGACAGAGGTACCACAGTGTTAGTAACCTGCCAATATGAAGCAGCTGCATACTTCCTACATACACAGGCTAGTTTGTTTAAATTGTCCAGAAGAGACTCAGAACACCTCTCACCTCCACTAAGTTTCACTACCTTGCAGTGTTTTCTGAGATGAATAAAATTCTGTGCCCTTTCAATGCATATACCTACAGGACAGATGCCTACTGGGAGATAACTGCCTTTGTTAATAATCAGCTTCAGTATCTGGGGATGAATTGCGTTTTCTGCAGGAAAAGCTTTAGCAAAACCAGCTCTGAACTGGCTGCATCTGGCCACTGCAGACAGAAGGACTATGTTGTAGTTCACCGACCAGATCTAATATCAGAGCTTGTAGGAGCTCTCAAAGGAGGGTCCAAGTCATCAACTTTGACTGATGCCTCTCCTTTCCCTGGGGCACAGATTTGTGCAGGCTTTCTCTTTTTCAAAGACTTGCTCTCCATGGCACCAGTTCCAGAGAGAAAAGGAGGCTGATAACACCAGCAAGCAGTACCTCAAGGAAAATGCAGCACCAGTCACAGCTGGTCATATGTGCCCAGCAGCTGAGCACTTAGGGATGAGAAGGGGTTACACTACTAAATATCACTAAGGAACTATAGCCATTCTTTTTATTTTGCACTGGGACTTGAAGAATAGGTTCTGCATCCCATCATAGGGCCGATGATGTGTTCTCCACAGCACATTACCACCTCAGTCACGTCTAGCTTCATTTTGCCTTTGCCACTAGTTGCTACAGGTCAAACATTTTTTGGGATCTTGAAAAAACATCCTAAAGCTCTGTACCCACTCACTTTAAATACAGAAATATTGATTAGCACTGTACTTTATCTTAATTTCTCATTCATCCTCAATGGTTGTTTTCTCCACACTACGTTAGACATTTCTGAGTGCCTGGGCCTGCATATGCATCAGCTCAAACACCTAGTGGAGGACAGAGGAGCCAGTGCAGCAGAGAGGTGCCATGAAGAGGTTCTCCAAGTGGCGTGGTTGAGACTGGATAGTCAGGAAAAAGCAAGTTTGAAAGAAAATGCAAGGAGAGCAAGAAAAAGCTGAGGACTGTAAACGTAGGTGTTGTACAAGACACAAGAGTTGTCCCACTTAGCAGCTATTTTCCCTCCTGTCATCTTTGGTACCCATGTAGACTGCAAGTGGTTTGAATCAGGGACTATCTTCAGTGCTTTTTTCGTACTATGTATTGAGCTTCTCAGCACTTCTCTAATACAAATAATCATTCAACAGAAGCTGGGCAGAAAACAAGAAACTGAGTGACATCTTTTAGTCAAATGGTCGTATTTATAGTAAGTCATCTTATTAACACAAGGAGAAGATGAATAGGAAATTCTCCAGTGTTTAGTTTAACTGGTCTTATGGTCCATTGTCAGCCATAAGCTGATTTCTCAGGACACGTCTGGACAAGGAGAGGAGCTGAGGTTAACCTCAAGCACTCCGTGGAGAGCTCACTGTGCCCTTTCACAGTGAATTCAGCAAACTTTATGCAAATATCTTTTGCAAGTATTTGAAGGTAGGAAAAAACATAACACAATACTGTCCTGGTGGCACAAAAGGACTTTTGAAATCTCCAGTTAATACCTGGAACCATTTTGAACACTGCCTAGTACATTGGCCAATTATTTGCCAGGTTTCTTTTTTCCATCCTGCAGGGTAAGGTCATGCAGAAGTATGGCTTAGGCTTCCTTGCCCCTACAGATTTGCCTTTCCAAACAGAAGTGGGCACAATAGCTTTCAGAAAGGTGACATTTCTGCTTTGAAGGAAAAAAAAAACCCAAACCACAACCAAACCCACACAAAATAGCTACCTTTTAAAATATGCTTTTCCTTTTCCCTTAAAGAAAAAGGTGATGAGAGCAACTGTATCATTCCTAGTGCACCACAGAGCCCCACATACAGTGAATAGGAGGAGAGGCACTGTGCTGGTGCGGCCGGGGTGCTCCCACTGCAGGAACCCTCAAGCAGCAGGATCACACCCCTCTCTGATGCCCCACTCACAGCAGCATGAACCTCGGGCCCAAGAGAGCCCAGTAAGAGAGAAGTCTACCTGATGCAACACAACTCATGTGAAGCAATGTTGATACCTTCAGAGCCTTAGCCACAAGATCAGGTCATAGACCACGCATGTTAACAGTGGCAGCAATGATGTCACTGGCTATCGAGCATGTCCTCATGGTGTGCTTTCATAACCGTGCCATTTCTGCACTGTGCCATCAGAGTCAAGTCATTTTCTTGCATTTCTGAGCTACAGATGGTTAATTTTTTACACTTAAAGTGCACGGTGCATAGAAACCAGCTTTTAAAAACATTGTATGAAAGATGCCTGCTGTTGTAAGGTAAATTTAAGAACACCACTGGCTTAAGAAAAGTACTGTGCTGCTTTCAGACTAATTTAAAACTTGAATTGCAGCCAATTTTAGCTTTAACAAAATTGATAAGACCGTCTGCTGTGTCAGCCATTGCCCGTTTTAATCTTTGAAGTCATTTTGGCAGCCAGTAGGAAAAGATCCCAACATCTGGGAGGCTGAGTTCAACCCTGAATATCCCTTAGGATTTCAGTGGGATTTTCATATTGCTGCAGTCTTGAACAATCAGGTCCTAAATCAGTCACATTTACATTACCTAGAACAGGGCAGTAAGCTGGCATTTGGCTCTAGTTTACATTTGAGATGATGCTCGCTTCAGAAGCACTTTCATGGCTAGATATAAATAGTAAATTTGTTGATGATGATGTGAAATGGATTGAGGTGTTCAATAAATATTTTTATTCTGAATTTGGAAATAAGATCATGCACTGATGTCAGGAGGACAATGCACTTTCCATCCCATTAGTAACCAAGGAGGCTATTAAACAGCATTACTAGAGATAAACAGTATTACCTTAACAGGTCCAGACAACTGTCTTCCTCACAACTGAAATTAATTGTCTCAAGGGATCTCTGACGCACTACCACTTAATCTTCTTTGAAAATGTTTTAGAGGACTGGAGAAATGCTGCATTTTGGATAAATAATAAAAAAAAAATATAAAAAAATCACTAGGAAATGTAAGTAATTCTAAGCCAGTCAGCTTGGCAATGCTGGGCAAAGTAATGAAATGCTACTATAGAAGTCAGCAAATAAAGAATGTCAGTGAAATAATTGGGGTCAATAAGATTTACAGGGAAAAGGTCTTGTGAAAGAACCCTGGTTTTCTCTTTACCTTAAATTATCAGTTTGGTTGATAACAGATACTAAAAAGATGTAAGATATTTGCCTTTTGTAGATCGCTTGATTGTTTGCAGTACTATCATAAATTATCACAATAACACTCAAGTACCAGATAAGTGAATTGAGAACGGACAAACTGGCAAGTCTTAAGTAAAATACAGACTTTGGTGAAGACTCAGCAAGAAACAGGGGGTCCTGATACTGCAGCCAACATCGCCTTGCTGCTTTTTCTAAGGTGAGTGGTTTGTGCACTTTGTGTGAAACTGGCTCCAGCTAAGAAATGGGGATGTCACGGTTGGCAGAGTGGTTTTGTACCACTGCCTCCTCTGCAACTGGCTGTGAAAATTCATGGTCATATAACTGAACTGCAGCTGGTCCTTCAAGTTCCCAAAGTCCAGAGCATGTGCAGGATAGGAGCTCAGCCCTGGGCCCTCTCTCCCAGAAGGGAAAGTGGAAGAAGGGACAAGTGCTGTTCAGACATAGAAGAAAGTTGATGTGAATGACTCCACTTAGGCACCTGTGCAGAGTCCCACATCCCAGGAGATCACCTGCTGGGTGGAGATGGGCCCTTTCCTCTCATGCACTGCTCCTGAAAGCCTCCCAGCAATGTGTGCCATGGTCCAGCCTCATGGATGTACATGAGACCCAGCACAAGAGACTCAGCATTTGGGATTCTAGTTTTCAGTCACCAAAGCAGTCATGCTGGGAGTATTTAGCACAGTTGTGCAGTTTGTGTGTGCTCTGATGGCTTTTGCTAGACAGTGTAAAAGTAAAAAGACAAGAAGTAAATGTGGAGATTTTAACATACATAAATGGCAGGAGGGAACATCCCTGAGAACTTACATGCCAAATTCCTCTTCTGGGGAAAAAGAAGGGCAGGAGAGGCTTTGTAGGAATAGATCACTCAAAATCTATTTATGCTAGCAGAGAGTCTGACCACGTGCATTTATTCTGCTCTGTGTAACTACTGCTTTTGCCTCCTGGTAGTTATTTTACTATCCATGAAGGATTAAACAGCCATTAACCTGGAAGAGAAAAAGAAAAAAGCAGGGACATGTGAGAAAGACTTTGAACAACAAATTCATTCACCAGTTAGAAACAAAGGTGCATGTTAAGAAGATTAATTAACAAAAAGTCTGTCTCAAGGCAACTTCTGCTTACTACTAATGGATACCATGAAAATTCATAAATTCACAGCTCCCGACAAGAGGATTTGCTGACTGCTGTGTGGGACTGCATCTTCCTGCTCCTTTGCAATGGAAATGTAAGGGATGGCCAGAAAAGCCCCTTATTCAAGCAAATGGGTAAACTCCTGCTGACTATAGCAAGGCAAGCTTTTACACTCTGCGTCCTTGTCTGTCAGGGACACACATCCCCCCTGCTCAGGGAAAGGTTTAAACTGCAGCCTTTGCTATTCGAAGGGAAACTTAAAGCTCTTGACCTAAAATTAGCCCTGCCAGCTGTGTTTCGGGCAGCACACCAGCTTTTGCTTTGCTCTTGACGTGGGGCAGGAATGTCCAGACTACAAAGTAAAATGCAAAAATACCCAGTACCTTTGGCATGGCCCAGCTGCCAGCCATTCACAACCCAGGGGCTTCTTGAGCCATGTGTGGTTTCCCTCTGCTAAACAGCCTTCTGTGAATCTGCCCAGCCTCTCCCAGAACTCAGGATAACTTTTATCATTTGCAATACAATATTGCACTAAAGAGATGGAACACTGGGCCATGTTTTGCCTTCCTTTACCAGGCTACAGTGGGCTCCCCAGTACCGGTGGAGGCAGAGTGGATTTAGGACACTCATATTCTAAAGGTTCACTGGATTTAAAAGCTGTTATATATCAGCTTGCACTGAGTTTTCCTTCTGGTCTTCAGACAATCACTATGATTATTTGGCTCTGAGCACTAGTGATTCACCTGGATTGAGTCATGCACAAAGCGATGTGGCTCTGGAAGGCTTCCCACTGCAATTGCTGTGCTCAGCAAGTCCATGAGGTGAGTACAAAGGATCTTGCAACTGCTAAGCCTTCTAGGGAAAAGGAGAGGCTTAAAAGAAGTTGAGCAGTCACCTGCACTGATCACAGCCATAGAGTTTATAAATCAAGTTTAGCTCCTTTGCTGGAGAAAAGCAGCTTCTGGATATCTAAAACTTGAAGGCAGGAGCACAGATAGAAGGCTGGGTTTGGGGGCCAGGGCTGAGTGTTGGGAAGGTAGGATGGATTTCCACAAAAATGACAGAAGCCAAGGAGCCAGAGAATAGAGGAGCGACTCCAGAGCCCACTCTCCTGCAGCAGGCATGGGGCAAATAACAGGCTGGAGGGACGGGTAAACCCGGGTTAGAAAGGTGGAAGACAGATATCAAGAAGGCAGCAGAGGCAGCACCACTCAATATCTAGGGAGAAAAGTGGCAGTCAGTGCTGCAGGTGACATTATTACTTAAAACAGAGAGAGGAAGGAAATACAGCATTCATCAGCACCTGGGGTCCAATGACCACTTCGATTGGCAGCTAAACTGCTGCTCTTTTCAGCAGGGAGTGACAGGACATAGCAGGGCGTTACAAGATTATACATGAGATTGGATGAACAACTCCAGCGAAACCTCCCCTCACCACTGTTACGTAGCAGCTCTAATATCTTGACCAAGTATTAAGAAGAGGCTTTCTACTGACCAAATGACACATCATTTGGCCCCATCTGTGTCTATTAATGATACACGTTTTTTAAATGCTTCTATTATCCATACTGTCGTATTGAAGCCATTGCCAGTATGAACTGAATGCTACCTTTGTGCTATCAATAGGTTACACAGAGGATACAGGATCAGAGCAGTGCAGGAGGTAAGCAATTGCAAGTCCATGGGCAAATACTCACACACACACTCCCAATGCACAAAACCACCCCAGCTGCAGATGGAATGGCATCAGTCCACAAAACTTGGCAACCTGCAATTCAGGTAGCATCCTAAACAGGCAAAATCCAGAGCAGCCTTGGTGACGTGAACATTTCTGGTTTGATTTTCAAAATCTGTGCTGCTTGAACCTGTTTATCTTCTGTTCAGTTCCCTGACCTGATTAAATCACAAGTCAGCAAAAGAAGTAAGCTCCAAATTATGGTGTATGCCCAGCAGTTCCCTTTAAGGTATTATAATAGAATACTTCCAGTTGGAAGGGATCTACAATGATTAACTAGTCCAACTGCAGTATTTGCCTATAAAAAGCTATGCATGTTCTCCCCAGAGTCACCTTCCTTGCCCAGTAGATACACCCAGTACCTCCCTGTAGATTAGGCTTTACTCAGTTATTTGTAGTTTTATACTCTCTTTCTTGCAGTTTCATTACAAGAAGAATTTATTTTAAAATTTGACATGCCAAGCACATGCTTTAGATTGAATTCACTTAAGTTGTTGGATGCCAGTGAAGATGGCTTTCTGGAAATCCTGCTTTATCGTGGCTTAAAATGCTGTAAAAGTAGACTGGGACCTGAAGCCTGAAGTGTAAGGACTGGGCCATACTCAATTGCTCTGGGTTCATCCATATGGTCCTTCATAATCAGAGAATCATGGAAGCCTTTTGAGGAAGAACTTCTTCACTGTGAGGGTGATTGACCATTGGAATAGACTGTCCAGAGAGGTTGTGGAGTCTCCTTCCCTGGAGATATTCAAGAGCCATCTACACACAGTCCTGAGCAGTGTGCTTTAGGTTTTAACAGGCAATGAGCCTACCTGAGCAGAGGTTGGACTAGGTCACCCCCAGTGGTCCCTTCCAACCTCAACCATTCTCTGATTTAGGTTGGAAAAGATCCTTAAGGTCAGAGCCTGCTCTGAAGACTCAGGCAATGGGAAATGGCAGGTGAGGGAGCATAGGTGGCAACTTGGCCTTCTCCACTTGGTTGTATGTCAGTGTCTGACTGAGGAAGGTGGGTCAAGTGTGGAAGAGAGGCAGCCATGAGGACCAAGCTCCTGCCACATCTCACTGTATTGTTGAAACACAACGCATTGCTAGAGTTTCTGAAGAGAGTGGGTTGCCAGCATTCCTTTTCCCTTCTAGTTTTTCTTAGAAGTAACTGAAAAGAAACTTGGATTCAGTTCTGGGCCTGAGGCAAAGAGGGGATGGAGGGGGTTAACCCAAATGACTAAGCCTTAAAACAAATATTACTAAGTGAAAACGGGTTTATGAGAGGAAGTTAGCAGTAGCACTGCCAGCCTCACCTATAAAAGGTATTATGTCAACTGAGTTTAACATTTTGTGGTTTCAGTCCTCTCCAAGATATGTAATAGGCTGCGAACTTGTTCTTTGTTATTTGATCAGATGAAGAGATATTGATACATAGGAAATGGTTTGGAGAGTGTCTAAATGAAATAAGGGACTTTAGGACTCCCTCATATATAATGGACTCTCCAAGTTCCTGCTTATGCTGTGATTCCTTCAGCTGCTTCAACACTAATTCCATATAGTGCGGCACATGAATACCACCATGATTGGCTTTAAATACAAATACATAAATATTTGTACATACTAGTGTGTGCTTACTTGAAAGGAAATCTCAACCTTAAAGAACCTTTCAGAATGTGAATTCTTTTTTTGAAAGCTAAATATTCTTACTCTGATGCAGCCCACCCGTATAAGGCTGGCTTACGCCTGCCAGCCATCTTCCCTCCTGAAAATAAATGAAAGAACTATACTGAAAACTGTGCCTGAATGAAGGAGGGAGGTGGGTGAGGAATTATCTCTCATGTTGATGCCAGTATAGTTAAAGAGGTAGAAATAGAAACAGAAGTTGCTTCTGCACCCGAATGACTGCGTCTGGGATGTTAAATAGGTAAAATAGGAGCAGGGAATGCCTTAAAATGATCCTCCTTTGAAGGCCACCCTTTCTGTGGGATACACAGATGATCAGTTCCTTTCAGAGCACTCACTCAAAATTGTCTTATTTGTCTTTCTTACTGCTCAGTATTCCATGTTCCTCCCTTGAACAACAAATCCTCTCAAATTTCAGGTCCTTTTCCCTTCCCCATTTCTCTTTTTTAGCACAGAGTTCCTTAGGTGTATTATAACACTTAGCTCCCTCCCAGCTTGAGCCTGGTCCTCTGTTAACCTCAGGCAACTACATCACAACACATACAAGTTTCTACCTTGAACATCACTCTAGGCTGCTCTTCCTAATGCTCATCCCCAGAAGGGTGGCAGAAACTCTGTTGTTATTCCATGAGTTCAGGCTCACAGCAACTGAATTTTATCCCTTTCTCGTACTCCTTCTGTCTGTGCCCCACTGGGATATACCAGCTCCCCTGTACAGGTGATGGTTTTGCAGTCTCCTTGAAGAGGTGCTCCAGCAGCTACCCTGAGGTCTTCTCTACTACTCACATTGCCATGGCCAATTTCTTACCCTTCCAGCACTCCTACTAATTTCCATCTTAATACATAGCTTCCCAAATGGCACTTTATCAACTGCTCAGAGACCCAAAGCGAGGAATGTATGAATGCAGTAGCTCTTGTCTGGAAGATCAGTTCTCTTATCAAAGAAAGCTAACAGGTTAGGCTGGCATGGTTGACTTTAGGTACACTCTGTTGTATGTTATCTCATTTTCTGTTTGCTTCCACATAGGTAAGTGCCCATCCCTTCAAAGTTTCTTTCAAAGACTTTCATCCCACCAAGGTGAGATTAATCTAATCTGTGGCTGTCCTGATCTCACCCTTACTCTCTACTCGTTTCAGGTTTGCACACAAATGGAGTGTGTCACTTATCCCAATATTTGTGCTCCTTCAAATCAGAGGCTGCCTTCCTTTCCTGCAGAAGTTTTCAGCAGTGTTTCACCACAGGCTTTTAGCAGACAACAGCAACAACCGAAAAAATCCTGCAATCACCCTGATAGCAGGATGGTTTCAGTACTTAATGGGGGCCTGCAGAAAAGATGGGAAGGGGATGTAGAGACTGGATGAAGTTTTAATCTGAAAGAGGGTAGATTTAGATTAGATATTAGGCAGAAACTCTTCACTGTGAGGGTGCTGAGGCATTGGCACAGGTGCCCAGAGAAGCTGTGGCTGCCCCATCCTTGGCAGTGCTCACGGCCAGGTTGGATGGGGCTTTGAGCAACCTGCTCTAGTGGAAGGTGTCCGTGACAATGGCAGGGGTTTTGGAACTGGATGAGCTTTAAAGTCCCTTCCAACTCAAACCATTCTGTGATTCTATGAACATATGCATGCACAGAGTCAGGCTTGCAGTAGACTTTCTGCAAAAGGAGGTGGTAAGTGGAAACTAAGTCTGTGCTAAGACTTTTACTGGCAAGGGGTAGTTTGCTAGCTGAGGAAAGCCAAAATGCTAACATGCGGTGCGATGCAAAAGGAAAGTATGGCATAATTTCTCCTGTTCAGACATTGGGAGGTAATGTATTGTCACTGGCCACATGTCCACTCACTTGTAATATTTATAAAGATTCCCATTGTCTTATAGCTGAGTGCTCAGGATAACAGGTTTGTTCCCTTCTGAGGCAGGGAAATTAGCCTCTTTTTTTCCCTATTTTACAGAAGAAAAAAGAAGGCATTTGTGTCATGTAATATCATAATAGCATAAATATACATAATACCTACTTCAATATTTTAGCTGCAAACTTCATTATTCACCATTTTTCACAACGCAGTGAAAATTGCTTACTGTTACCAAAAATATAAAGTAGGTTTCATGTCAAGAGAAAAAAAATCCCACAACCTCAAAGGTGGTTTCACTTACCTTTTCTAATTAGCAAAATACCTCTATAGTCAAAGCACACCCCTTACAGATATTACTGTAATCTGTAAGCACATAATATGCATTTTAATTCATTTTACTGTGGTTTTCTGCAACAGGTCTTCCATATTTAATATACCCAGCCACGTCAATGCAATTAACATTATGAAATGCTTGGGTTTCAGTTTGGCTCAGAGTTTTAGAGATGCGAGCTACTCAACCATTCCATAGAAAGCACTGTGGGCTTTTCAGTGCTACTAACTCCTCCTGAAATCAGCCTTGAATGGATGCAAGCACTTACTGCCTGTGTTTGCATTTACTTCCTTAGCTAGCATCTTGTGCTGCCTTTTACCATGAACTTCACGCGGAGCTTTTGCTCCTTTGCCCTGATAATAGGCACCCAGGCAGCGGATGTGTAAGTATTACCTTAAATGCACACTAGAGGATGCTCATGGGTCATCAGTGAGAGACAAACTGCATCCTTCTACTCAATTTGAAGCGCTTCAAGCCTCCGGAATTGTTTCAAGGTGTATCCAAGGCTTACACGGTGTTTCAAGGCTTAGAAAGACAAGAAGAAAACGTTCACGTAGGGACAAAAGTGTAACGTAAATGACAAAGTAGTGACAAAAACTACTCCCCCTTTCTTTTGCAATGCTATTAGTGTTCAATATACATTCAAAATGTGCAGGCAGGCAGACAAACAGGGACTTGGACAAACCCAATAGCTTTGGATTGAGGGCAGACGGTTAAATCACCTATTCATTGTACTTTACACGGGACATAATTTTGACAGAGAATATGGAGCAAATATCAGATAAAGGACATTTCTAAATCCTCAAGTGCTGTAGTCATTATGAAAGACAACAAAGAAGGAAAGGAGGCAATTTGGGGCTGTTGAGCATTTCTGCAGTGCTGTGGGGAAGCGCACACCCCACTGCAGCACCGATATCCCACTGGGCAGCAGCTCCCCGTACTCAGTGAAAATCCATTTCAGGGGCCCTCCGCACTCAGAGTGCTGGGTGCAAGCAGGTGCCCCATCATCCACACCACTCTTGAGGTATAGTGGGGGCATTTCTGGGTCCTTTTCTGGGTCCAGAACACCCTCACACAACAGCCTGGAGCACGGAGGCCAGAAGAAAGTGTAAGCACACCCTGAAGGCACCTGAGTGCTCCCATTGATTCAAGATTATAGCTACATGTATAATCCAGACACACAGCGGTGCCTTCTCTCCCACTGGTACTCAGGGATCTTCTGCAGAGATATGGGCTGTACCCAGCGCTTCTTTATATCAGCAATAGTGTCTCACTGTGCCGTGGGTTTATTTTGCTACTTTGAAGGACTTCTCTAAAAGCGCCCATTTCAGCAAACAGGATGAAACCCGTTGTGGCACATTGGAACAAATCCCGTGTAACAAAACACCTGGATGCAAATTCAGACCGTCAGGTGAGCCTTTAATAATAAACAAAAGGATTTAAACCAAAGGGCTTGCAGTTTCCGGGGGAGTTGGAAAACCCAGGGGGGATTTTTAGGGTTTTTTAAAAACGGTTCTGGCACTCTCAAAACAAAAGAGAAAGGAAAACCCACTGTAAAAAGCCACATTCATCTCAACATGAGGTGACTAAAGGATGTTGTGTCCGTCATAACCACACTAAAACTCTGGCTCAGGTGGCTCTTTGGGAGCCCAATGCCTGCGAGGCTGCAGCCAGGAGAAACCTTTCCCAGTAGCAAGGCTTGCTCCAGCCTTCAGCTTCTTCATGCAGAAAAGCTTCCTGTGCTTGGCCCCTGTCTGAAGGGAAGGTAGATTTCAGCATCTGCCACAGCACAAAGTCACCCATCAGCTGGAGTGATGGAAGAAGCCACCAATGCCTCTGATGCCCACAGGCAAAACCATCAAGCCCAGCACATAGTATGGCCCCACAGAGGAAGGTAATAGAAACTGTACCACTGCTGAAATTTCTCTGGTGGGGAAGTCCATGCTATTGGGTGAACGAGTAGTAGATAAATCAATTATAAAAGCAAATTAACAGTGCAGCTGGTAGTCGTGACACTCACCTAGGACTACAGGTTGCAATTCAAGACCTTGCTGCAGCCCAGAGAGCATCTTAATCCCTCAAAGTGAAGCTGAAACTCCTGCTCTGAACTTCAGAACCCTCATTCAAATTTGAACCATTTTCTTCAGAAAATCTGTTTTCCATATAAATCTCCAGATACCCTTTCCTCTCCCAAAGATGTGCAAAATGTTTGGCCTAAGCAGCTCCATGTGGTAACAAATCCCAAAGGCTAATTGTGTGGAAAAGCATTTCCTTTCATCAGGTTTAGATTTTCTGCCTTTTAGAGTTGACTGCACCCTTTCCCTTGCATCATGGGAAAGCAATGTTTAATGCACAGAGCTGGAAAGAGCCCAAGACCACCGAGCCGTTGTGTGCAGACCAGCGGGCTGCCAGCAGCTTTAAACAACTGTTGATCACCACCACCAAATTCCAAACAGATTACTGAAAAAGGCCAAGGCCAAACCCCTATTTCTAGGCTATAAAAACAGATTCTTCCAACTGTTGTTACGGTGAGGAATTCAGCTTGTTTGCAGATGACAGGAGGAGTGGAGCTGTCAATCGCTGGCAGAACACCCAAGGCTTGGGAAGTTGTACCTTTCTCCTCTATTTTGCCTGGGTAGTTGCTAACATTGCAAGAAGCTTTTCAGAAGAAAATGTCAAATCAATCCTCTCTTATCTTGAGAAGAAGCAGTAGTTACTCTGACTTTCCTCAGCAGCATCTCTATGATGTCTTTGCAATGTGAAGAGGTTTCCTCCTCCCTCCCCAGCTTCACTTTGTCCTCCCAAGCATCTCCTTGGGAAAAGCCAGACCAAAGGATGAAGGGAAAAGCTGGCAGTGCCCCCCTTTGCTCATGCTAAGGAGCAGCATCTCTGGATAGAATTTGGTTTATGCCCACCAGCCTGCTCTGGTCTGAATGGCTTCAGGTCCATCTCTCACAGGGAGTGAAGCTGGGATGGCAACACAACAGGCAACTTCAAACCACATCAACCTGTGGGCAGTGGCTGAAAGACCATGGATGTGGCTACAACCATAGCAAGGGGAGTACAGGCCTTATTAAATGCCTCCTCCTAATAAATGTTCGACCTTCAGCCTACAGCAGAGGTGGTCTCCAGGGATGGGACAGGGTGGAGCACACCCATCTTTTCCTTAAGAAATCCAAAAGCAGCCTTGAAGAAGAGGTCACGCATTCAAATCCAGCCTTTCCAGGAGCCAGGAGAGCACCAGCTATGCCAAGTATCCCTGTATCAGGCCTCCAAATACAGTTTTACCCATTTTTGAAGGAGGACTCCTGTATCTGGGCTCTGCAGAGCTTAGGCAGAGACCCTGAGTTTGTCACCACCAGGAGAGGACTGTGGCATTAGTGGGGAAGGGAGCGGATGCCCTTGTGCATGTAGTTCTGCCCACCTTCCTCCCTGCCCAGCCACTAAAGACAGCGATGAAATAACTAGCTGATAACCCTAATGAAAATGCAATTTAAAATTAAGTATTACCACTCAAATCTTTCGCCATAAGAATGTACAGGGTAAGCAGATTAGCCCACAGCTCCCATCTATCCTGTATTCACATGCATAAACTGCACTTTTCTAAAATGGCTCTTCCTGAAACCTGCATCCTCAGATAAACCGAGCCTGCTTTGCTCCCTTCCCTGAGAAGACGTGGCATGTGGGGGATGAATGCTTGTCAGGAAGCTCTGGGGTAAATCCCCTTATATTATCAGTAGATATAAACAAAAGTGCTGAAAAGAAGTCAGCTCAGAGAATATCTGGCTACTACACATGAAAATGCGGTGTTTGGGGAAGTTATCTGAAGGGCAGCAGCCTTCCCAAGGCTCAAATCTGCTTCCATTTAAGTCAATAAACACAAACTTCAGCTAAACTACTTAGCAAAGATTTCTTCACAGATCCTTCATTCAAAATCATTGGGTGAAAGTAAGTACAATTACGATTTTTGTAGGTTTATGGCCAGGAAAAGTTAACCAGGTTATTATAATGGAAACAGTGTCACTCTTATAACCACAGAGACAATGCTGAAGTTGTGCTTGAGATGAAGCTATGAACATGCATTTTTGGGGTAAAGTAGAAAAACCACACTTTTGGCTCTACCATATAACCCATCATAGAAATAAGTAAATTTCAAAAGTCAGAGTTCTGCTTTTCTTTTTTTTTTCTTTTTTTTTTTTTTTCTTTTTTATTTTTTAGTTTCTAAGGTTTGGTTTTGTTCTTTTGCTACTGAAATTTGAAAATGGCTCCATTTTTTTTTTTGAGGGGGAAGGAGGGAGGGCCCTGGACTGGCTGCATTACAGTTTTGAATACAATCTCTTTATTTAATCAGTCTCATTTCCTCAAACAGAATTCCTCTAGGATATAAAAATTCTCAGCTATCTTTGCTTTAAAAAAGTTTCCATGTCAAGTTCAGCACAAAAAGCATCTTTTCTGCACATGTCCTACACACATTTGGATGGGCAGTTATGCACGCTCGTAACCCCAGCAGTTAAAATTTTGTTTAAGCACAACTCACCTCAGATAGATCCAGAACAAGCAAAATGTGTTGGCCACTGTACACAGGCTTCAAAGCAAGGTCTGTTTGCATTCACATGTCATTAAAGACAATATTGATGAGTTAATGAAAGGTGAAAGTGGACCAATGCATCAAACACTTGACAATAACCCAAGGACAATTTTATATTGAAAAAAAGAGATGCTCTGGTCTAAAATAGCCAAAAAGTTGAAGCAGCAGCAAAAGTGCAGGCAGATGCTAAGGCAGCCTCTGCGTGCAGAGGGGGGGAAGAGGGAAGAATCCAAGCTACAGGTTCTGCTTGTTGTCAGCTAAAACTAGCTGAAGACACACAGATAATTTTCCCATCCCAGTTTATTTCTCTTTCTTTATGCTTATGATGCAAATACAGATTAACATGATTTTAAACAAAACCAGAACTGCTGCATTATTTCAAGTTCCACAGATAGTCTTGAAGGAAAAAAAAAACCCAGTGGGGATGAATATATGAAAACCTAATATTAATACAACTGGTTTCTTTAGGAGCGTGGAGGTGATGTTTCTCTCTAACAAAACAGCCAAGTGAATATTACTGCCTTGTAACCCAAAGGGTAAAAACTTGACCAGTCTCAGCTTGAGGCTAGGGAGCAACTCACCTCCTGTCAACATTTGCCTCTGATATACCTTCAAATTAATTGTCATCATATTTTTTACGCTGCCTTCACAGAGCTTTTTCCCAACTGCCTTCTACAAAGAGGTCTGTGGTCACGGCACCCCAGTACCAGGGTGGAAGGGCTCATCTGGGCTTGCTAATAACCAGCTGACCCCCTTGTGCTGGAGTTAGGAGCCAGGTTTGGTTTATTTCAGGTTGGTGCACAGTTTTGCACAAGCACAAGACTTGAGGAATCACACAACAGGCTTAGTTTGAGGTTTTTAAGGGATTAAGAGGTAATATAGAAAATAGCACATCAAGAACCCTCTGTGACCTGGGTTTCCTTCTCCCACCATCCCAAGCTACAAGTGTTTCATGCCCTCAATTCAGTTTCTGGGTCGTTCTGTCACTTCTTCCAGCCCCAGCCTCAGCAGTGGGGTACATGGAGGAGCTCAGCCCATGAACCAGATCCTGCTCTATCACCCTACCCTGTTCAGGTGCTCCCAAACGCACACAGAGCCCAGTTTGGTTGAAACTCAGTTCATGCAGGGAACATATCCACACTGTCTCACATTGCTCCATCCTCACTTTCTGAACAGCATGGAAGCTCTTCCCAGGTGGGCCTGCAAAGCCAGGTGCTCAGGGTAACATCCCATCTTACTGCTGGGAACGGCAGAGCTCTTCATTTCACAGGACCCAAGACTTCACCCAAATACCTTTTGCTGTTTCTTATTCTACGTGAAAGGGGCTTTCCATGGGAGATGATGGTAGTGCAGCAGTGACTTCAGCATTATTGGTTCTGCCGCAGCCAAGAGACAAAAGTTCTCTGCTATTTTATCCCTCAGACTCTGGGCAATATTTACTGTATTGCCCTTAATGCATTAGTGAAGACAGTCACTCACATCTTCTGCTGGCCAAGAAGTTAATTTAACTTGGTGATACAATTCAAAGCGGCTTGAATTATCTACATCCCTGGCTGTCGGTGTCTGGACAGACACCGCATCCATCCACCCATGCATCAATAAGGACTTAAAAATAGATCATTGATTCCTCTAGACTTGAAATAACACATCTGATTCCAGGAAAGCAAAAGGCCAAGCAGGGACAACCTCAGCCAAAGGGGTGCAAGTCAGGGGGTTTGCCTAGTGTATCTTCAAGTGGTGGTTGTCAGGTCCTCCTGCTCTCCTGGAGCTCGCAGCTGGGCAGGGGACACTGAAGATGCTCTGGCAGTGCCAGCACTGCTGTCTCGGCAGGGTTTAGGTGCTGACAAACAGTGGATCAATTATTCATCAGCTAAAAGGCAGACTTCTATTACAACAGATGTTTCTCCGAATGTTTGACACTGCCCATTAACTCACCCTTTAATTTTAATTGCTTAACTAATGACTATGTTCAAGGTTAAATGAGTTTAAATCTTCATTCTTCTCTTGTGCCACTTAATATAAAGACACCATCCAACCTAACAGGGAAAAAGGAGGGAGAAGGAACCGAAGCAAGTACCATCTTTGATGGGATACAAACAAGTGGCCAGTGAATCCTCTGTGTGCCTGCTCCAGGCGTAGGCATATTGCTCATAACTGGTTTTCTTTAAAGCGGAGGAGTGATGGAAAGATCCCTCAGGATGAAGGTGGCCATGGGCTGGACCTGAGACCACAGTCAGGAAGGAGGCATCATGGGGTGAGCAGCCATCCTAAAACCAACACAGAGAGGAAGTGCCTGCTCAAGGAGCTAGGAGGTACTCATTTCAAACACACTGTTTAGGTAGCCTTCAAACTGCAAACTCAAATTATGTGAATAATTTAAGTTTGCAAGTCGCAGTGGTGTTGGCCTGGCATGGTGCACCTAGGCTTCCTCCTATGCATATTTATAGCCCATCTGAAGCGTAGAGTTTGCTGGCCAAATGGGGAAGGAGCTCCCAAGGAAGAGGAGTGCTTCACCTCCCTGCCTGGGGAGGCAGGGAGGGATACATCTTTGAGAATATGACCCCGAAGAAGTTCTGGGCTGCAGGGCAGAGGATGCCATCCCTGCCTTGCTGCTGCCGTTGCATCCTTCTGGCTGATTCCTCCACTCGTTTTGTACCAGGCAGGAATACACAGCTGGTGCTCAGCATCTTGGTGAGATGACAAACACATTAATTTCTACAGCATGCATAGCTACAGTCTTGCTATCTGCCAAGGCAGTAAAAACCATGCGTTTTATCTCTACAACTTGGTACCCACAACTAACAAGCAATGTCGGTGCTGCTAATGCCATGGAAAGAAGCATGCCCCTGTCCCCTTACTGCTTCCCACCACAGGCACTATAGCATCCCCACAGCGGTACCCACCTTCATTGCCAGGATCAGTACGCTGAAGTCACACTAGAAGAAAACATATGGACGCACCCTGGAGAGGCCACATAACCAGCAGGAAGCTTTTCCTCAGCTCAGGCAAACTCGCATCTGTTGATGTAACTCAAAAATAAGTTGCACCATTTTTCCCGCAGAGCCCATGGATTTAGTTCGGATAGTTCAGATCTGCTCCCCACAGACAGATTGCCTGTACCAGTGGGAATAACGGGAGAGGGAGCGCCAGGCTCAGTCTCTCCAGCCTGGGGAGAAGCAGCATCACAGCACTCCCATCCCAGGATAGAAACTTGACACGCATGGTCAAGGAAAACACTTTTTAGTCTCTGTGTCTCACCACACTGAGGACATAAGGGAAGGAAAGAGGAAGCAGGCAGAAGAATAAGCATATTTTTTCAACATAGAAGAGAGAAGGAAGCATGTCTCCTTCCTTTCTGGCTTGCTCTCCTTCCTTTTGTCCCTCTTTCAAAAGGTGAAAGAGTAGAGATTAATGCACACCGTTCTTCATGTTGTTCTCAGCCTTCAGGATGTTGGTCTAGATACTTCTTGTCTGTTTTGTGAACGATTTGGAGACTGAAACAGAAACAAACACCATATTAGAGCTACAGGAGGCCAGGGCCTGGTCTCCGCTTTGCTGCTGTGGATCTAGCTCAATTCAGCCATTGCAGCCAAACCAGGCTTTAACACTACATTCCTGCCAGGATTTTACAAAAACCCTTTGGCTACACTCCTCACTCAGATTCAGGAAACCTAGTCCCTACTTTTTGTCCCGGAAACATTCAAGGTCAGGTAGAATAGGGCTCTAAACAGCCTGATCTAGTTGCAGATGTCATTGCAGGAGGGTTGAAACTAGATGACCTCTAAAGGTCCCTTCCAATCCAAACCATTCTGTGATTCTATGATTTACCAAGGAGGTTATAGCCAGTTGCTTCACTGCCATCATGCATCAGCCACTGCTACAATCATGACCTAGAGCACGCCCAGGCCTGGTTGTCTGTGTGTGAAAAGAGAAAAACATTAAAGGGCGTCAGCCTGTCCCCCGTCGCCACAACCAACATTACACCACAGCTGTTAAAATTGGGGCTGGCTATGGTTAAACATCCCTCGGGTCCCAGGGACAGTTTAGCACAAGAAGAGATGCTTCCTCCTTCGTGCCAGAATCTCCTGCACCCTAAGATGGTACTGAGACAGCTGAAAACCTGTGACCTTTCAATTTCACATGCTGCAGAACATTTCCCAGCCCTTCTTCCCAGCTAAGCAATAATAAAGTGGAACAAGCCTCTTTAGCTTCTAAACTGAAAAGAAGTTCTTAGGTTTTTAATTTCTTCCCCCCTCAAGCAGGCTCACGAGGCCATCCACTCATTTGATTTTGGCTCCAGCTCAGCGGCGTTCGGTAGTGACAACCATCAATCCTGCCAGACAGCCGATGGCACAGCCTGCTAGGAGTGGGCGATCTCAATTTTCTGCAGCTACACTGCAATTTGCGTGGCGGCTCAATGCTAGCTGGCAGGCAGCCGGGCGCTCAACATCCTCCTCCCACCCAGAAAGGTGTCTCTGCAGAGCAAGGTGCCGGGGCTGCACCACGGCTGCCAAGACCACGGCATGAACCGTGCCAGTCCTGCAAATAGATGCCGGATCTCAGAGCTGTTAATCCTACACATTTTGGCATCGCAAAGTTCACCACCGAGATTGATGTTTTCCCCCCACCCACCCAGTCCAGCCTCGGTGGTACCAAGTTTAATTTTACGGATGTGTCAGTGCAGCCCAATTTTTGGCAGGCAAGGGGAAGGTTGCACCAAGCACCGCTAACGTCGAGGTCTGATTACCAGCTCACCCCTAGCCTTTGGTGAATATCGGATTTCTGAGTGCAGAAGTGAGGATTTCATTCTTTGTTCTTGAACTCATTCTTTCCATCCCAGGGGCCAGTGGAATGTAATCTCTCCAGATGCCAGCACCTCTTAGGAAATTGTAATATAGCAGCTATGTACTGTAAGTGGCTTATTCATACATGAGAAAAGAAGAGTAATATCCTTGGGGGACGGTTTTGAAACAGCGCACGGTGACACAATCCTAGGGACAGGCGGGATTTGCTTCAGCTGAGGATCTGTCCCCAGACACGCTCCTTTACAAGAGGAAAGCAGAGCTGGCATTTCATATTTTACTCTTGGTTTGTTTAAAGTCTTTTCTTGCTGTTTGAAACCACCAGTGCTTCCTTCCTGGGGAGGGAGGCAATGCTTTTAGGGTTTCTGTAAATAATCACAGCCAGAACAATCGGCTGAGTAAATTATCCTGTCCGCTGACACTAACAGACTTCACCGAGCTACTAGGAACTTGATCAGCTTTTTTTTTCCTCTTTCTACTGTTATAATAAAATAAAGATTTGCCAAAAGTCTCTCTTTGGAGCAAAGCAAAAGAAACGCCTCACGGAGAGCAATTCCAAGGAGCATTCTCAAAGCTCTCATTGACTAACTCCGAATTAAGAGGTTTGTTGAGAAGAAAAGGCCTGCAGGAGAACAAGGGAGCCTGAAGAGCCAACTGACAGATTACCACACGACAAAGCTAAAAGGGAACTCCAAACCCTGCCAGCACGGCTGCCCGCAGAGCCTGCCAAGAGCCAGATGCTGCCATGGGGATAATATCCTCCAGGGCTGGGGAACCGGGCGCTTCTCAGCCTACCAAGCTGAAGACAAGGGGATGGAGGGGCAGCTGTACACCTCAATGCCATCATGTCTGCAAGAAAAAGCCTGGAGAGAGGCATAGGTAGGTCTTGGAGGGGGGACAGAAGAAAAGTAGACCCCAGGATCCCAGGGTATCTGCTGCTCACACAGAAAATTCTTTGGAGGGGGGTGGGAAGGAGGAAGCTGCAAAACACATTCCGACACCTTCTGGGTAGTGTCTTCCCTCCTCATGCAAAGCAAACAGCCGCTCGCAGCTAGGGGATAGCAGACAGGTCAGGCAGGGGAAGAAATGACATGTAAGCAAAGGAATAACCAACATGCTTTGCAGAATTAGGAACCAAACTGCACATGTTCGGGATCTCAGCGCTCACCCTGCTCCAAGCAGAGTTTTATGAGTAACCAGCTCCTGTAGCAGGGTTATGCTGAGAAAAGGGCGAGTTAACACAGACACATTGGTGTTAATGGAAGTAGCATAAACACAAAATATTTGTTTCGCTGCTACTGTGCAACATCTGTTCCCAATGACTTACTCGGTCTCCACTCTCCCTCCCTCGGGGTTTCAAAGTACACAAGGAAGAGGGAGAGGCTTGCAGGTAGCAGAAGCCGCTGTGCCTGCTCGGAAGTTGTGCAACATCAGAGCCCGTTCAACAGCCTTTACATGGGCAAAAGTCTGCACCACTGCACTGGAGTTTGCCCCACAGGGCAGGGCTTTGCAAGATACGGCCAAAACCACAGATACTTTCCGTAGCAAGTGCATTGTATTTTCTGCAATTCGGTACCTCCAGATGTGAACATCAGTGGGCACGGCAAACCTGAAGAATATCAGTGAAAGGCTGCAGATTTATTACTCTCCTGAGCAGATTTATGAAGGAAAAAGAAAACCTTAAAAAAAAATCATAATTTATACACACATTCTAAACCCGAGTGAATCAGCCGGCTTTGGCTGCAGTGCCAGCAGCCAGAGACGCAGTGAGAGCTCTCACTACATCTATTTTTCTTCCACAGAACCCTTTAACACCAGAGAGTTGTAAAAGCTCAGGGAGCTTGTGCCAGGTCATGATGTGGAGACAGGCTCCCCCAGGGAAACTCCCGGCCCTGACATTTTAGCAACGAGGCTTTCAGATATGTCAACTTTAGAGGAGAATTAAGAGATCCAGATATCATGACTGTGCTTGAGATCATCCTGAGGGACAAATCCGGGGTTTGTAGTTACATTCTCGATAACCTCTCTGCACTCCCCTGTGCTCCATCAACTGCACGCAGCCACATGACATAGCCTGAAGACCCAGTAAACAGAGAAAAACACGCATAAAAAGGTGTATTTTGAAAACCCATTTTCCAAGACAGATCTCCTACATTTCCCTATTCTGAAAGCAGTTGACATTTTTTGCTGGGTTTGAAAAAAAGTGAAACAAAAAGCCAGAACTTCTGTTTTGAAGGTGAATAATAAAATATTGCAGGAACTTGCCAGTATGCTACCAGAGGCACAGTAAAACACTGCAAGAAAGTCACTGGGCTCACACCCTGCTTCAGAACAGTGTTCAGTGAGTTTCGGCATCTTCTGATGTTTGCGAAAACTGAAGAACAAAGTGTTGTCTGATCTTTTACATTGTAGTTTTACAAGCAGCAAGGCTTAAAAACCCTTAAAAAAACAGTAAACCAGGTGGCTTTTCTTGTGGGAAGTCTCAGGTGACGTTTCAGGCTAATTTTAGAGACAGCAAAAGTTTCTGATTCTGCTGATGTTGAGCAGTTAAACACAGCACTTAGGAAGTATTGCAGTTCCTCTGCCCCATTGGAACTCAGGGTTCTACCAAGAATCAGAGCACCTCAGCCCTGTTAGTACCAGCAACAAGAAGCACAAGAAGCAGCAGTGCTGTTACAATCATTTTCAGGTAAGACCACAGCCCAGAGCCCTGTGCTTTGATCCAAAACCTATCACCACTTTCGTGTTCAAGCTCTGCAGCCCCGGATTCCTCCCTCCTCAAAACTGTCTTCACCCACCGGTGCAGAGCCTGACTCTCATCTTCACTGTCTCTTTGGGCAAGTCTTGCCCTTGCAGGAGGGGATGAAAAGTCACCTGCAGGTACTGCTGGCTGCATCCTAGGCAATGAGGCACTCAGTAAGGTTGAGTACAGAAAGTTCAAGTCCCAAAACGCCTGAAGATCTGCCTGCATCCCTCCTGGGCAAGCACTGCCACACCTGACTTACCACACTGAGCAGGATCACTGGCTCCAGCTCCTTTCCTTCCCCAGCTTTTAGAAGGCTCGAACAAGACAACATCAGGTGCTTGAGGCTGTACCACCTATGGATATGTGGAACTGAAGAGAATACAGTGCTTCAGTTTCATGGCATTGAAACTAGGACTGGGTGGCAGCCAAACAGCTCAGCAGAGCTCCCTCAGATCTGCTCCTCAGCTAGAGCAAAACTCAACCCCCTGGGCAAGCTTGAGCTTAAGCAATCTTTCCACACTCCCCAAGAGGCATGCAGCTGAAAGTGTGTCTGCCAGGCACAGAAGAAGCACCAGGAGACGATGGTGAGCAGGTATTAATACCACTTCACACTTCCATCGTCCCAGAGCAGAGAAGAGATATGGATACCTGCAGCACCGAGTTACACAGACCCAGCAGTCCCTGAGCATCATCATACCCTTATCACAGCAGTGATTTTCCTCCACCATACTCTCAACATACATCAGCTGAAGGACTTGGACCTTACAGGGGAGAACACAGGAAGGACCATCGTGTTCACTACTTCATTCACTTACCACAGGCTACACTGTCCTACACCAGTCCAGCTCCAGCCTAATGGGTCTCACAAGGTTAATAACCCCTGGTGTAGCCTGGTCCCTGCCTCTCTTTTCCTAGCACAATGTATCTGAACACCCTCCTTTCAAATTAATGTAAGAGAAATTACTTTCATTAGTAAGAGGCTAATGGGGTTATTTCTGAAGTCAGAATCAGAGGTTCAGTTTGAAGGCTCCGAGAAATGGAAGGCAATCATGCTCGGGTTTTTTTCCCTAAAAATGCCAATGTTGTTCATTAAAAAGAGATCAAAATTTTACCTTAAGCAAAAGGCTGAGACAAGCCCTAGGAGAACACAGCCTACTTTTGGCCAAGCAGAGGTTGTCCCCTAACAGTTTCCTAAAGAGCAAACACAGCACTGAGGTCTTGACCTTGCACATTTTGCAGAAGGCACTTCTGCATGCATTGACCCAATGGCCCACTTCTCATGCTGCCCGCTTACAGACAGCAGAGCTTACAGCCTGGGGCCTTCTGTACCTTACTGGTCATGAAAAAAAACCACCCAGGGGATATTAGGATAAGCTCATTCTGCAGTTTGGCTCCTTTACCCAAGACTTCATCCAGGTCTAGTTTATAAATTGGGTCAGTTCCCCAGATAAGCCCAGTTCTACAGTTCAGTCATCACACTGCCAGGAGAGCCTCCAGCCCTATCCACCTGAAAAGACAAAAGCATCAGAGATTATCATGTGGGGTAGACATAAGGGAGAGAAAAAAGTCTTTACAGGCTAAGTAAGGGACAGGTGGGTGCCATGTCACTTGCCTGAGGAGGTTCCCATGAGCAGGTTAGACACACATTTGGCAGGTAAAACTAACGGTGAGTTGGCCCTGCCCATGAGCAGGATGCTCAGACAAGGTTTCTTCCTTCCTTCTTCCAATGATTTTGTGTACATTCTCTGCCAGCAACAGGGTGAAAGGGGTTGCTTGCAAAACATTTTCAGAAACAGAACTGTTAGATGTGTAAGAACGTATCTAAGAAAATTATGAAAAGGAAGCCAGCTAGAGCAATCTCATCATCTGTCTTCTGACAGCTGAATAGACATCGGAAGGGTTGAAATGCTAGTCACGGAGACTACTCCCAGCCTACCAAAACTAAGATACTTTAATTTAATTTACAAAGTAAGGGAGATAGAGTCTTCTGCTCCTACAAATGTCATTAGCCCTCCATAAAATAAAGATAGCTTCTGGTACATGAGAAATATCACAACTCATTCCTGGTCCTTGTTCAGTGCTCATTGCCATAACCTATTGCACAGATGTGATGGATTTTCTGAACACAAGATCTATTAGGTTTCCTGCCAGAGGCTCAAATGTGTACAGGCTTTCAGAACACCTTACCAGGTAGTTACGTTTTATACTGACTCAGTATTTGCCGGCAGTCACTGCCAAGCATTAGCTCTAGTCTTACTGATTTGTTGGGAAGTCAGTACTCCTAATGAAATTCTTTGTATTACCTGGGAGATCACACACACACCTCCCACCCTCCATCCTGAAGCAAAACTCAAGCAATTGTCACACTCGAGGACCTACCAGACCTACCCCAAAGCAAACGAATGGAATTTGTGATACCAAAGGCAGAAATGGCATCACCCTTTCTACCCCTCTCATGCAACCCAGCCCAACCACACACAGCATTTGTCTGCAAAACCCTGATGGACTGGAGCTACCTTATTGTCCACGGGGGAATTCAGACCCTTATTTCTTGCACTTCTGAGTCCAAGCTCTCTCACTGTGACCTTGGGAACGAAGATGGCAGTGTCTCATTCCCATCTCGTGCCAGCCAGGAAGCCAAGAGCCCGCCAAGCGCCAGCCAGACACTGCTGAACATCACAAAGTGCATGAGAAGTTCTTCCCTTCCACAGCCAAAGCCAAAACAGCCATTTGATAATTAACCACCCGGATCAAGCCAGACAAGCCATGACTATGAAGGTGAAGACCGCTGTGCTCCCCCCACACAACCTGTGCCCCGCGAGGCAGCCGGGAGGAGGTTAGGGGCTGACCCCAGACCTTGCTCGCAGACACAGCGGCAGATGTGCCGGGCTTCCCCATGGTCTCCCCCTTGCCTGGCAGATGCTGGCCTCTCTGGGAAAGTGCTAAATGGATTCTGCTGAATCACTGCAGCAGATGGTTCGTAACACCACCTGGATAGCACAGAAAAAAAGAGAGAGATAAGGAAGGTTGGGGAACAGAGAGTACCGTGTGTGGGGGCTAAGTTATCCCCAGGGATAAATAACCTATGGATAAGGTTGCAATATGAACTTTTGTTTCCCCAAATTCCTATGTTATTAAGACTTACACCACCCTTTTCCTGACAATTCTGTCCCAAGGTCTACAAAATGTATTCCTTCAAAACTCATTGGGAAAAGCCTTCAAAACCCCTTGGGATGCCAGAGCCCACCTTCTGCCACTGGAAAATGCTGGCAGTACTGCCCAGCACAGGCTGCTTTGGCTGGCAGCAGCACCAGCCCTCATCCCTGCCCGTGCCAAACTCCTCTTGCTGGGGTAGGGCACACGCAAGGTTTGATGCACATAATGAGGCCCCAAAATCTTAACAGGGGACTGGGGGAGGTGAGTGTGTTGGGGTTTTTGGTTTCACTTAGGGGAGTGCGTTAGGGGTGTTTGTTTTGTTTTCAAGCCAGGTTGGCAAGTACTTTACTTTTCTGCAACAGATCATTTTGAAAGGGCAGAGGAGCCAGCTGCGTACAGAAGCATGCAGCTGTAGGAGAGGAACCAGCAAACAGGAAACAGGTAACAATAACCGATGCGTTTGTTCACTCTCCTCCTGTTAAACAGCATTAGCAATGTTTTATTTTCTTTTTTCTTTCTTTATTTGGGATGAAAGGAGCTGGTCAGGAACAGAGGACTACGGTGCATACACAGAAGCTGACTGCTTCGAAAGTGCTCAGCATCCTTCCTCAGCGGTTCATCCCCACATACGAAAAGTATGAAACCAGGATCCCTCAGTGCGGTTGCAGCGAAAGACACCACTGCACAAAGCCGCTCAGTCTGCGGCACTTCCAGCCAGGTCCTCCCCAGCACAAAACACGGAGTAATCTGAGACAAAACCTTCTCTAGGCAGCTCAGTCGCAGCCCTGCTCGCAATCCCTCCTCCTCCCAGGACAAGGCGTTTTCACACACCAACTGCACCGTAGGCTTGCCTCCATTTCACTTGAGCCCAGCTTTGTCCTATGTAAGCTGTTTTTGCTGGGTCACACCTGCCATTAATTTCCTCAGATAACAGCTGCTGCTTCATGTTCTCTGCGTGCCTTGCTCAGCAGAACATCGCAGAAAGATAGGGGCAAGCGAAGCTCAGGGTAGCACAATCCAGCCCTGGGCACCAGCAGAAGCTGGACGGCAACGGTACTACCAACAAGCTAGGCGATGAAAAGATCCCTCTACCCCTCCATTGCCATCTACTTCTCATGAGGGACCTCCCTCTTTAACATGCCTGGAGGCTTATTTCACCTGCAAGAATCCAATTTAAGCAGTAATTACGGTCCATCTGCACAGTGCTTCCCACAGCATAGGATCCAGCTGCACCAGGGACCTTACCTGGTGACACCCCCATGACTTAGCATGAACTCTTTTCAGTAGTCATGAGGCACTCAGTCCAAACCCATGCCCCACCATCCAAGCTAAGAAAAAGCCATTCCTCTGTGGTGTCCAGCTGCATGGTGACATTCAGTGACACACAGCCAGATGCACCCAGATACCCGTAGCCACCCCTGTGCGTACCAAGGACAGACCACCTCCAGAAGGCACTTAGCACTTCTAAACAAAAGCTAAAAATAAATAAAAGTGTTTCACAACACCCACCCCAAGGAGAACCAGGCTCTGCAAGGGCAGCAGGAACCCAAGCTGCTGGCATTGGTAGGACTGACCCTTGCCAACCTAAGGAGCCCGTTCCGAGCTGTAACCCTGGAAGATAACAGCCCTTGCAGCCTGGGGTTTGGACAGCAGTTGCTCCCGTGGGTCAACCCTTTTCCCGTAGGGAAGGGCAGAATGATTCCCAGCATACCCTCCAGCTGGCAGGCAGGAAACTCTGCCCAGAGGGATCCCTTTGCTCAGTTGGTACATACACACCCCACACCCCCCTTTCCAGTATCCGCTTAGTGGTCTGGTTTCTTCTCAAAGCTTTTTGTATTTCACATTCCTAAGATTTAATTATGTTATCAGAACAACAGGCATCAGGATTTGGAGTGCCAGAATTCACATTAGCAATTGCTATCAACAAAGAAAATGGGCACAGCATGCCCATGCCAGAGTAGATGTGGGCTGCTCTCCTCAATCCACTCACAGTTATTTATAGCCTTTTTGCAAGACAGCCACCTCCCAGGTTTAGCTTCAAGCTTGCTTCTTTCTGAGCACCCTCTCCCTCAAAGAAAAGCTTTCTGCTCTCCCCTTCCCTTGCACAGAACTCAGATTTGGACACATTGGGGGGGGGGGGGGGAGGGGGAGAGAGAGGGAAGTTAATAGAACACATTTGAATGTTCTTTCATACATTGACAACAGGAGGAAAAAGTGAAAACTGAGCGCCACAAATAAATAGCTGTGGGGACACCCACCTCCTCAATGGTAGAGATTTTAAATATATATATATTTCTAGTTTCTAACACTTCACCACATCACAGTAGTACGGCTGTGCATCTCCAGCAGCTTTCCACCCTGCCCGCAGACAGGGATTGAGGCATTAACTCTGCAAGGCAGGACATCTGCTTGAAGATACCTACCTTTCTTGAGACAGCAGCAAAGCAGCAGCCACACGACAGCAAGACGTGTGGAGAGAGCTGTGCCTCCACATCAGCATTAACTGATTTACCCATCCTTCAACCAGCACCACTTCCAGGCAGCCTGATTCTGCCAGGATCCTTCACATCCAAGTAATTAAGAAACAGAAGACGCAGTGCACGTACTACAGGTGCAAACCTACCCACCAGCTTATTTTCCTCCCGAGGAGCAGCTGGCAGACACGTCCAGTATTCTTCCCCATAACCCCAGCTCCTCCCAAGTCAACCCAAGTTTTAACATGGATGTTAGTTAGCAGGAGTTGGGTCAGCTACCAGCTCTTCCAAGCCTGGGAGAGATCTGGCACTTAAGAGAACCCCCTCACCCAAGTTAGCTGATGTGGCTTTGGTCAGCCAGTCCTCACACACCGCATCACTTCTGCATTCACAGGCTTGTCACCTGGTCCCCAGCACCCGTTTCTGGCTGCAAAGCAGCAGCATCAGGGCGAGGGTGATCCAAAGCTCACTTGGGGCATCAGAGGGAGAGCTGAGGCCCTTCAAACCTCCCCGAAACTCAGGTTAAAATGCAGGAGTGGTGCTGGTTTTAGTCCTGCCCAAGGAAATGCTCGGTCAGGCTCTGACTGAGATAGGGCAGCTCCTCACACGGCTAAAATCCCTGAAAAAGAAAGAAATTATTAGAGTACATAATAGTTTTACAAACCACAGCACATTTAAACCATAAAACCATAAAACACATTTCAAATATTAGTAATAATAATTAATAATAATAAACACCCAAACACCACACCCCTTCTGCTAAAGGGGGCAGGAGGAGGCTCAAGCTTACAACTCTAGCACATTTTATTTTGTGTAAATTTATAAAGACAACAATCCTAGGCACGATTGTCACATTGTACAGCACATACCAATACAGTTGCAAACAGAACTCCACGCAAAACTAAGCGCTAACAGTAGCCTGAATCACTCTTCCTGCGATTGTCGTATCTAGACTAACAGTATTACACTAACACTGAGGAAAAAATAGTTCACTATAAAACAGTGATAGAACGTTTTTATAAAATATATTCCATTCCAATAGCTTTTCTACATACTGTATACTATAAAACTCTCCCACAAAAATTAGTGTCTTTAAATATACATATTTAATCTGAACTGCACCAAGATTAAAAACAATTAAAAATATCAATGATATTTTTTTTTTTACATTAACTTCACAGTATTTGTTTGTAGTAGAAGTCAAATCCAGTGTTTAAAATGCAGAGCAGGACTCTTCTCTACAGAGACAGTAACTGCCCCACAGTGAAACAGTTCATGAAGAGGCAAGCGTTAAGTGTGCCATGTTTTTAGTACTTCTCTGTAGACTCATGAACCATTTTGAAAACATGCTCTGAGCTATTGCAACTCAAAAATAAGAGAGACACACAGAGAGATAGCCAAAAAAAGTCACCTTAAGAACAAAAAAATAAGTGCAAACATTCTTTTACTTTAGAAATTCAAGCTATGAGGAGTGGGAACACAAATACCAGACTATGAGAACAGTGTGTCCATGATGGAGTCAAGAATGAGAAAGTCCTTTTTTTCCTTTAAAAAAAACCAAAACAAACCCACAACTTTTGCCCCATATTCACTGCAGTACAGAGCATGCTCATAGCATCAGTTTTAATGAATTACTTCTATACTAAGATCAGACACAAACTCATTTCAACTTTTCCCTGCTCCGTATGCTAATTATGTTCTTATGGCACATCCTATTTTATGATCTTCTAAAAAATAAAATAAAAAATAAAAAAAAAAAAAAGCAGTAATTGAAGACTGAAATGCAAAACAAGAATGCAAAATTAAGATCACCAGCTTCAGTAATGCTGACTCTACATTAAACTCGTTACATGTTGCTCAACATGCAAAACCCATCGTTATAAAACTTAAAGTGAAGTGTAAATTAACTAGTTTTGAAATAGATTAACAGCAATAATCCCACTTAAAAAAAAAAAAAGAAAAATAAACAAACAAACAAAAAACCCCACCAACAACAAAAACATCTAATAAATACTATATCAAGTATTTTCAGGAGAAAAAAAGAAATAACTTAATTTTAGTAGAAAGAAAAATAACTTAATTTTAGTAGATTTTGTTCAGTGCTATTTCCAATCACAGCAAAAAGGAATAAAAAAAGAAAAAAACTGATTAAGTAGAATAAGACCACAGTACCAAAGCCACTTATGCTCAAGATACAGTACTCTCCCACAACTTTCATATGTAACAGGTTCAGCAAAAATATTTTACAGTTAAGAAATGAGAATGAAACCTCAAAATCTATAAATAGAAGCAAAATTTCACATTACATGTACATTCATATTTTAAGAGATGAATAACAAGAGGAGGCTGTAACAAGTATATCCTGATACTCTTTAAGAGAGAAAGTACTTATTTAAAATAAAAAAAATCCATCCCATATTATTTATGTAGGTAGTGCTCAGGTTATGGACCAGAGGGGGAAGGCATTGGGAAGTTTCTTCTTCGTAAGATGAAATACAGTATTTTAAGCACAACTTTTTTAATTAATCTATCTCAGTGCTTCAAATTAATTTTAAAACAAATGCTTAAGTTTCACAAAAGAACTTCAGGAGTGTCAGGAAAGCCGGTTGAGGCAACGCTAACGCAGCAGAACGACATTCAAAACCTCAGATATTATTATTATTATTACTATTTTTCAGTCCCACGTACGTGTACCTTGAATGGGTAATTTGACTGGAAGGGAATAATCTGGTATTTACCAACATACACAGACCAAAGGATGCTCTATTAGGCAAGTAATTCCGTTATTTGGACTAAAACCGGTTATAGTTAGAAGCAGCCTCAGTTTACAAACAAAACCGGGAAAAAAAACCCCGAACAAACCAAAATCCAACACTTGAAAATACCCCCAAAACCTCCCCTGAAAAGACGGGACATGGGGGAAAATGCTGGGCCATCTCTTCGCTCCAGTGGCTTATCTTCATAGTGCCCCTTCGAAACACTGGCGATTGCACAGAATTTGGTGAAGAGGAAATCACCAACTTCATAAAAAATAAAATAAAATAGAATTTCAAGCTGCTGATGTTAGTATAGCAGCAAACTCCCTGGACAAGATAGCAGGGCATCCCCTACAACACATGGTATGAGCTACCTTTTACTACAAAACCCCAGGAGTCCCATACTGAGAGGAGTTATTTAACTGCTTTAGGGCTGCTGTCTCCCTTAAGGGGGATGAGCCCCTGGGTATTGATATGGGAATGGTAATATTCACATACCATAAGATTTTTTGTATGTCCTAGTGTGCATCCTTCTATGTTTCGGGAATGAACACGCTGCAGACGGAAAGAATTTTTCCATTCACATTCTACACTCAAAAGCAGCTTTTCAGTAGGTCAGCCCAGGGAGGGGGAGGATGGGTGGGGAAAGGAAATTTAAGTCAAGTCCCAAGGCAAAACCTTCGCATTCAAACTTAAGGAGCGATGCAGAACTATTCTACTATAATAAAGAGAATAAAAATGACCAGTACCAAAGATGCAGCCACGAATCCTCAACCCCCTTTTATAATTTGGGCCAATTTAACATCTCATCTAGCTCTATAAAATAAGAGTACATCCGCTTACTCTGCGATATGCAGACAAGTTTCTCTACACCGAAATGAATTTAAATCATAGTTCATCTCTTTGGATGCTTCTATGCAACGCGCAGAGAGCATTAGGAGAGCTTAATGGAATCCAAATTTTTCTCCAGAATTTGCTGATCATCTTTCTTTAAACTAAATTAAAAAAACCCCAAGAAAACAAACAAGCAAACAAAAACCCTGACCACGAAGTGAGTACTTCCAGCGTGAAAACAGATGCTAAATCATTGCAGAATTACTTAGATCATTTCACATTAATAATGTAACATGGGTGCACGCAAGAGAAGACCTAAAGGACAGTGCTGGGAAGGGAGGGTGGCAGGGGAAGGGATGGAGAGGTGGAAGGATTGCATGAAAAGGCCTCTGGAGTGTATACCTCTGCATCTTTTAAAGATCATATACCTGAAGCGAATATCACCAAAATAAAATAAGGGGGAAGGAGGGGTGATTCAGATGCTGCCTTTTTTTTTCCTGTTTTGTTTTAAAGGGGGTGGGGGGATAACAATAAAACCAAAACACAAAAAAAGAAAATTTTAAAACAAAAAAAAAAGAAATAAAATAAAATAAAAAAAAAGAAGAAGGATCCCGCATCTCAAACCACCAAGGACTTTACAAGGCCACAATGAAATTTGCGGATATGTCTGTACAAATCCCCAGACTGCGTGAACCGTCTCTCGCACCACTTGCACCCGTGGGGTTTCTCCCTGGTGTGCACGACCGCGTGGCGGCTGAGGTTGTGGGAATACTGGAAGCTCTTTCCGCACTGGCCGCAGGTGTAGGGCTTCTCCCCTGAGTGAGTCCTCTCGTGCCTCTTTAACGTGTACATGCAAGAAAAAGTCTTTCCGCAGAGGGTACAAGTGGGGACCGACCCGTCGGGGGACAGGCGCGTCCGGGAGCCGTCCTTGTCTCGGAAGTGAGAGCTCAGGTGCAGCTGAAGGATGTGCGGGCTCGGGAACACCTTGCTACAGAGGGGGCAAATGCAGATATGCCCCGCAGGCACGAGGACACCCGCAGAGATGTCCGCCGAATCCATGTCATCCTCGCTCTCATCTCGCTCTTGATCTATATCCTCCTCTCGGGCATGAGAGCTGCCATTCCCCGCGAACATGTGTCCTAACCCTGTCACTAGGCTTTTGGCTGAATTCCCAAAATGCTGACTCTCCGGACTCCTGGCTTCGCCATCCTCCTGATCTGACAGCAAGTCTTGTTCATCTTTAACAAGTGGCTCGGTACCCTGCTGCTGGCTGTCGGAAGCCAGCTGTCCAAAGGCATAGGAGGGGTGTAAGGAATCTCTCCCCAGCACAGGCTTGAAAGACAAATCCAGCGCGCAGTCCACATCACTCGAAGCCAGGGGATAGTTAACAGACCTTTGGGACAAAGGTCCTGTGGAACTATTGACATTAGCCTTTGTTTTTCCAGCTGCTGTGGCGCACGGTTCTGCCTCTGTCGGCACAGAGCTGACACTTATATGATCAGAGGACCAGGCGGGGTGACTGCTGACCTTTTCTTTGCCTGCTGCTCTCTCGTATTCTGCAACGCTGAATTTTTGTTTGTTTCCTGGGTCAAACTCGTGGACCAGGGGCACTCCGGCATCTAGAAAATGCTCCGCTTTCTCCAAACCAGCCGCCTCATCATTGATCTTCTCTTCCGAACATAATTCTTTATCTTTCAACTTGCCCTTGCAGACTTTCACAATGTCATACATGTGAAGGTAGCTAGCCGCAGCCAGCACATCTTCCACCGGGAGACTGTTGAATTCCAGCTTTCCCTCGTACATGAATTCGAGCAGCAGGCTGAAGGCTGGGGCTGTGACAATGTCACTGTTCAGATGCACAATATCCCTTTTGTCTAACTGGTCCCTGTAGAAAAGATGGAAGTACATACTGCAAGAGGCAAGAACGGCTCTGTGAGCTCTGAATTGAGCTTCTCCAACTAAAACAGTACAGTCACACAGGAAGCCCTGGTGACGCTGCTGACTCAGACACTGCAGCAACTGGCGGCTATGGTCTGGAAACTCCATTCTTCCTTCATAACCTGTTCAAAACAGGAAAAACTTGAATGCTACTGTAAACTAAAGCCTCCTAGCAGCTGTAACAAACAGATCGGCTTTTTGGTAACACAAGCCAAAGAAACAGCCTTGGAGATAACGTTTACTGTTAATTGTCTGTAATAGTTTTATTAAAGGGGGGGGGGGGAACCAACACAACATGCTTCTCATCCTTTCGCACCTGCTCCAAACAGGAAAAACTTGATTGTAAGTAAACAAAAGCTAGTAAAGCAGCAGCCCCTCCAACCTTTGTTTCTCCCACTAAGCACTTTAATAAAACTAAGAGCAGGAAAGCGCAAACACAGAGAGGGGGGGAAAAAAACCCACCATAAACTCCCAGGCTGTCCTCCCAGCAACGCTAACTCGGGGCATCTTTTAATAAAGCTTATTACCCACGTCACGCACATGCACACACGCATATTTAAACTTTAGCCTCTATCATTATGCACCAAATCACAACAAAACGGTCGCGGCCGGCGCCGGAGAAGCGGCGTGTTGGCGGCGGGGGGGGGGGGGGGGTGGGGTGTGGTTT
>JBCJKH010044424.1:0-14700 GCA_039877255.1 Loriculus beryllinus
GTTTACCCTTTCACACACACAAAAAAATAAATGTAGGTTGATACTGTTTTACACTGAATAACACTCCAGCAAAGTAAAATGTTAGGATACCTGTTTCCGGAGGTGAGAGAAAAGACTGCAAATATGCAATGTCTCAACATCCTAATTAAACTCTCAATCACACAATTTTCAGCAGTTAATCTGCCTTTAGAAGCAATATTCATTGATTAGGTTCTTAACAGTAACTTCCAAACAGGTTTTTCAGATAGTTACACTTCCATCACTCAAAGTCACAATATTTATTTGATAACTATTGTCTGTTTTCTTTTAACTAACTATAAGAACATTTGCAGCTATGATAGCTTAATTGCAAACATTTCAAAATAGGACATTACATGCATTATCAGGTTAGGTCTCTTTTCACTACTTAGGAAAATCATGCTCTCCTTACCCATAAACCACTGTATTTCTATTTCCAGCATGGTACAAGTCTTACCTCCTTTTTTGAATACTTTTGTTTCTCTGTTTAGTAAAAAGCAGAACACCCAGCTAGGCCTTTCACAAACCTGACTGATTTTAATTTGTAGACTTGTGTAAGAGGTAAGGCTTGGACCGTTGAATAAAGCTTGGATGGGGGAAGAGAAGGGAAATATATATAAAGCATTAACTTTAGCAACATCAAACTGTAATATAAGAAAATAAATAAAAAACATAAGAGAAATAACTTGCATTAAAATTAATGTATTTCAATTAAGGTTCTTTTCAAACTGCTTCAGTTCATAACTTTTTCTTCTTCCTACATCCATCATTTGGCTTCATCTTTTGAGGCTTTAAGAGCTCTTTTTTGATTATTTTCCCTTGGGCCAGATCTCAGTACATAACATTGTAATTTACTCTTTTCCAGCGCTCTTTCAAGCTGTCCTGCTGCCTAGACCCACTGATATGACTAGTTAAGCACTGTTTGCTTAGCAGTTGACTGGGCAACAATCACGTGAATGCCATTTTAAGGCGTATGACTGATTCAAGCAGTTCTCCTGAACAGGAAGAAATGACTGAAAGATAGCTAATGCACAAATAGCAATGGGAATTAAATATTTGGTTTAGCTACTGTGATCAGTGAAGTCCAAGGTACAACACTAATAAATTCTCTACTGGCTGTACTTCCCTGTAGTACCTGGCATATAGCTTGGAAATAATTCTATTTGGAAGAAAATGAGCATATTTTAGAAAGAGGAATAAAAGTGATCTGTTAACTGAGTATCTGCACTTGTACTCTGGATTTCTCAACCTATCTAATAATGTTATCTAATGTATCTAACAATCTACTCTTATAATGTTGGATAAATGATTTTCTCACTGTAGCTCTTCTTTTCTCATCCAGTGAAATTGTGTGTTCCTTCAAGCAGGAACTTCTGCTTGTTTGGTAAGTTACCTGTCTTGGCACAAGAAAGAGCTGATTGTTGTAAAGTAGCTTCTTGATGTCTTACAAAGAAACAGAAGCAGGCATTGTAGTGACATCACATGTCTCTTTGTCACTGAATCTTTCACATTCATGTTCAGTATTAGACTTTCCAAATCTATAGCAAAGCCTCATCTAATCTGGCAGGTAAACAAACACAAGGTCTTCCAGAAAGGAAGGAGATGTAGAAGGTGCACATTCTAGCAAATACAAATTCTATTCAATTTACTAAACATAAACTCGGTAGATAAGTTAAGATTAACCTTAACTAAAACCTGAAGGGCGGGGGGGGAGGGGGAAGAGAAATAAAAATAGAAGACATGACTAACATTGGCAGGCTGATATTTTTTACCATATCTTGTGTCCGCTCCAGTCAGAACACAGTGACAGTGACGTTGTTTGAGGCCAGTGAGTCAGGCTGGTCAAATATCTTTTGTCCCATAATAGCTGGAAGTCACAAGAAATCGTATAGTGGCTAATTAAGAAATTAATCTGCCTTTAAGAAAAATTTGTTCTTAACTGCTTGAGCTGACTTATTCCCTGAAGGGAGAATATTTTATATTCCTCCTGTAACTGTACAAGAGAACTTAGGAAGTGCTGAAAGAAATTCTTTTTTTAAAGTAAGTGGATATAAGAAAATTAAAAATTATAAAATCCATTTTCAGCTGAATTGTAAACACAAAATAACTAATGTGGGAAGCAAACATAAGATGAGAAAAATAATCTCTTCCCAGTTTTTTCCTTTTATTTCAAAGGGTAGATGTGGATTGAATATTATCTCTTTCAGAAACAGTTAATAATACTTGATTTTATACTGACTACTAGGGAGAACAGGGAAAAACAAGACAGGTATTGCACAGCCTCTCTCATGCCTAGACCTAAGCGTGTTAGATCTAACCCACTGTAGGCTTTTGTACCAGCAGGACAAAAGCTGTTTTCAGCTAAACTTAGACATGGGAGTTTAAAAAAAGTCAGAAATTTCTTCTAGCTATAAAAACTCTATTAAGTTTGTAGATAGTAATATAAGTTAATTGAGCATCACTGTCCCACAGAGACCATATAAAAGCACAACCAGAGCTGAGTCAAGACCTTTTGTGGTTTTGAGTCTATCCATTTGCATTGCATGGTCCACACCCTGAGGATGGGCTAAAGTTAATAACTGACCTAATTAATCACCTGCTAAAATTGTGTTGTTATGGTATGGGTGGGATGTATGCAGAACAGGCACAAGCCAGGGTTAACTGTGATCCTGAGAGGCTGCTGTTTACATTTAAATAGGAAACTCCACTTTGCTGGTCAGCACTGGTGGATCCCATGAGACAGTGTGCGCTGTCTTGCCACAGCAGGGAGCAGCAGGTATTGAAGACAGTAAAACCTTCCAGCTGTTCTCATGCTTGACTTGATGCTTCTCCACAACCCCTTGCTGTGAGATAACTCTGAATACAGTGAGAAGTTAAGCGCTGTCACAGGGCTGACCAAATCAGTTTGGGGTATTTAGCCAGGTCTTGGGCTACAGCTAAAAGCTGATCTTTTTCAAAGCCAAGGGAATTTGACTCATGATCATAGGATTCACAAGGCTGGAACAGAGCGGAACAGAGCTGATCATAGCTGCGAACACCAGAAAAGCTTGATCACTGCCTGCACTTGTCTGTAGGGGTATTTAATCACTTCTGTTTGGCTTTCAGGGGCCTGGTGGTGGCCTAGATGATATTTTAAGAAGGCGATTGAGTGAATGAACCTTTCACACAGGGTTGACTGTTTACACAGGGTGATGGAGACTTGGGGAATAGTTTGGCCCTGCCAGCCCACCTCCAAATATTCTGTTACCATTCTGGTAGCATGTGCTATGACCAGACACCATGAGCAGCGTAGACAAGTCCATTCAGAACTGCCTCGCACAAATAGGTGAAAATGATGCATTCATTTGGAAACAAGAGCAGGAAACAGTCTAGTAGTGGCTACAGCCAGGATGTTTATGATAAGAAGGAGGTCTGCAGTGTTTAAAGCAATGGAGTACATGTAAGAAAATTTGATTTGAAAAAAAAAGAAACAAAATCCAACACCCACCTAAACATCATCTATGCAGTTAGTACAGCTTTCACAATGTTTAAGTTATAAGATGACAATAACTGTGTTTATAATGTAAAGGGTGAAAGTCTCTTCACTAGGGTTTCAGCAGCTATAGGGCTATCAAAATGTTGCTTCACTTTGCAAAATGTTAAGTTGGCACACATAAATTATTTAAGTAATTTCTGAAAGCCAAATGTCTGCAAAGGTACTGGGATTGCATATAAATTCTGAAACACAAGGGATACTGCTGGAGACAGGTACAGCGCAGTGGAGCGTAAGAAATGCAAACTGAATTGCATAGCGTACAAGCAGCATTAAAGAAATGTATCTTGGCTTCTAGTCAGTGAACCCAAACATGTTGTACATTATGCAGACTGCTTAGCAATTTGCATAATTATAAACTCCCCTCGAAACAGTAAACATTACTGCAGAATTCGGTAATACAAAAAGCAACATTAATATGCATTCCTCATTTGACTTTTTAATTTTTCCAGGGTCTTTAAAACCATGTTTTAGAACAGGCGAAAGAAAGACTTTTTCCGTAACAAGTAATCCATATTGGAAAGTAATGAAACATCAAAATGGAAACTTTCAGTTTTAATATACAGTTGTCTTGTTGACTATTGAAGCTGTTTCTGGTAATGTTTTGTTGTGCATTTTAGATGTAGTCTTGAACTCTTCAAAGAGTAATCTATTAACCACAGACTGTCAATATGTGAGGGGGTTTAGAAAACGTTATCTTTATTGCTGTGCATTGCAGACAATACGATTATGTTAGGATACTCTGCTGTGTGGCTGCGGAGCAGAGGAGCTGAATTAGCAGCAGAATACTAATATTGATAATACTTCATGGAAGACTCCAGATGAGTTCTTTCCAGGGAGAGTCAGGGAAGAAATTTAGAAGTTTAAATTTAAAATGAAAGAATTCTCAAGGAGACAGGGATAATGAAAGAATCCTTTTGTTAACAAAACGAGAATACTGCATTGGGAACTTTTGTGAGCATTATGCCTGGTTCATGTTTTAAAGCCTGGTTTGGGGAGCAGTTAGGAAGGGAATCTTACGTATTGGTGAAAACTGTTGTACCCTTTATCCTGATGTGACATTTGAAAAAGCTTCAGCTTCAACATAAAGTTGACAGTGTTTTGTGGAAACAAGGTGGAAGGTGAGTGTGACCCCACTAATGCAAAGGCTGCAGAGTAAATTCAGTCCCAATGTTAGGTGCTAAGAAGTCTAACTGGGAGGCAGCCGCAGGAAACACAGTTTCATGGTGGTGGTGCACAGAGCAGTGTTTCTCAGAGACTGCCTGCTGAGGTTGGTTCAAGTACTGAAAGATAAAATTAAGGAAAAAAAAGTAGTAAAGATGGACTGCTTAGAGAGTCTAAAAAATGAGTTCAAAAGGCTGTGTGGTATGTTAGCAATGCTGGTGCGTCAGTGCTCTGCATGCTCCTTCGCCCTCAGCTATTTCATTGCAGGGCTATTGTTTGAACTTTGAGAGAAGCAGTGATGTGTTTGCATTTACCTCTGTGAGCATTTTGACTCATCCTTCACCATTCACCATTCCAGAGCAAAAATCTCCTTAATTCCAAGCCTTTAAATAAGCTTTTAGAAATTAAATAAATAAAGTGAGCATCAAGCAAACAAGCAAGTCTCAAGCAAAGAAAAAACCCAGAAAGCATAAGCTTATATGTAAAAGAAATAATTACCCCAGCAGAGAAAACCACCTCTAATTTTTTTTCTAGCAAGAAATTGACAGAACAATAAGTAATATGTAATCTTGCTTGTTTTCTGTTCCTAGCAAACAGAAAAGCTGCTAGCTCAGGTAGAGCAGGATGTAGTTAATTTCCTATATCCTCAGGCCAATTAGACAAGTTGAAAAATCAATCTCTGTCAGTCTTCTCCATGGGTATGGGTAGCATACGTGGAAGTGATTGTGATAGCTAATAGTAATTTGTTTCAGAAAGGCAAGAGCAATAACGCTATATTTTGTCCACCTGTGCAGTAATATTTGCATTAAGATTTCAGAAAGGTACCTTCTAAATACTCTTTTTACAAAATTGTGGGAGATACAAAATCTCCTTGTCTTTATATTTCTTATCTGTTTGCAATCTTCTTATTAGTGTAACCAGTAATGGGGTTTACCTGCAAGTGGCTAAATCTGCAGCGATGCTTTGTATGGTAATTTCAGGAGGATTAGGAAGGTGCAGACTACAAATACATGCCAATGTTGAAATTCTGTTGTATTTCTGAGGCTTAATTTGGACTACTAGTTCATCTGCTTGTTCTTCTCACCTTTCATGGATAAAGTTCTATGCAAAACTTGTATGGCTTTAAGCTTCTCAGCTCTTGAGTGTTGGTTAATGCAGCTAGTGAAGCTGCAGGGCAAGGGCTACCAAACTTCCTGACCCTGAGAGCCATTTTCTAAATTATTTAATGTTGCTAATAGCCATATCATTTTCTAAGTCTCTCTGTGTCCCCTATATTTTACAGACCAAGACCTTGTACCCTATTGTCCCTATACTCGTTGCCATTCTGAAACAAAGCTAATTTTGGCTAATTACTGCTATTATATTTCATAATAGAGACCTCTGGGTTCTACTGAAGAGTAAGGTTTTATTTACTTGTTAATAAGCATGCATATTTATGGTTTTGTGCTATTTTCTGCTGAACAAATTTTTCTTCCCGTTTCAGGGATGCATCATGTTTAGATAATGTTGCTGTGGGATTTGCCTGTTTCTATCTCTTCAGCTTGTGCCAACATCAGGTTCAGCAGCCTGTGCTCACTCTCCTGCCCTCACACACCTATGATTACAAATAACCCTTGAGTTATTCTGTACTTGAACAGATTTTTCTCCCATGTGGTACTGCAGGCAGACCCCTCCTGATTTGAGGTTATCTAATTGTAAATGCTCAGTCACTCTGGGAACATGCTTTTAGTAGTTTCTTCACCAATCACAACATTGAAAATAAGCCAGTGTTCATTTTTGTTCTCAGTTTACAAGTGGTACCCAAAGTGAGTGAAACTTTGCTGATACTATACACATGTAAGCCAAGAGTACAACCCTTAAATTTGCAGAATGGTGCATGTTTATTCTTGGGCTGAGCCACTTCTATTCCTGCATTCAGTTCTGTGCAGCATCAGTCTGAGCAAACCAATCAACACCATGTTTTCTCCCCTCTTCTTGCTTTTAGTAAGCTTTTCGATTATTGATGAAGTGGGCCCAGTTGTTTGGAGGGGCAGACCTGGGCCTGACTCTCTGCATGCTGGCTGGGTTCGTTCATGTCTATGCTGTTCTCAGAAAAATTCTTTGGAAAAGCTGAGAGTCCTTGCTGGGCACACAGAGTCTCATTTTGAAATAAACTTTCCATAATGAGTAAACCCAAGGTGCTTGTTTTCAGTGGTTTAATAGAGCATAAGTGCCTGGATCAAAAACTGTAAGTAAGAAACAATTAAACAAAACTGGGTGTTTTCTTTAGCATTCTCCAGGGTGCAGTCAACAAACATATTTTGCTGCCTGCAGCCTGTCTGTTACCAATTGTTACCTTTTACCACAGATACTCCTTTATTTCCCTGCCCATTGTTTTAGTTACTTCATGAATAACGAGAATTTAATTTGCCTCAGTCTTAGAGCTACTGCATTTTTAAGTAATTGCAAGTGATATGGGACTATCAGAGCTTAGCATATTATAATATATATTAGCTGCTCCAGCTGGCTCTTGTAAACAACCTCTTTCAGTAATACTTCATTTCTATGTAGCTGGAGGTTTGCCTGAGCATGCAGCATACATATTTTAGCCTTGAACAGCTAAAAGTACACTTGAAAAGCAGAAATTCAGAAAGTTAGTATTGCATACACTGGACAGTGTTGATGTTCCTGTCACACTGAAACAATTTTACAGCCTCTTATTTAAAATTAATTAATGGATTTGAGACTTGCAGCAAACATGTAAATAGTCTGTTATGGATTGGACAGCAAACTGCCAGGGCTTAGTTAAGAGGTATTTGGGGAGCAAGCAAGGATAGAGTCTTTCTCATAAGTTCTTCTCCCTGTCTTCTCTATCTCTTCTCCTGTTGCTGTGTACAGGGGAACTCTTCTTCATTAGCATCCTTTATGAGGTGATAACGCTGCTGTCCTCAGAATTGGCCTTTCCGCACGGTGTGCAGCTTGCCGTTTGTGAAGTAAGATGTGGGTGGGTGGGGATGCTCTTTCTTATTACTTTTTACCAACTCATTACATTATTCTTGCTAAAAGGCTGCTCAGGTAGTTCTGTTAGGAATTGCTTCTACAACCAGCCAGCACAGCGAGAGCTAATACAATGATTTTCCGCCTTGTATGAAATTTAATTAGTCAGAGAGGTTTGGGGAGCTCTGAAGCTTTCTGAGCTACATGGCCAGTAGAGTGTGGGCCTCTGTGTGTGTGTTTATGCTTGCAGGACAAACTCCCCTCTGATTTAGTCTAGTCAGATTTGTTAGGTATTTTGCCCCTCCTTCTGGTTATAAAGAAGGGAGTTGGCAGGTTTTGCAAATATAATGGCCAAATATCCTATTAGGTACATGCATCTCTCTGCTCTTAATTAGCTTCTTGGCACATTGAGTAAGCTGCTATCAAAGCAATTGAGGACATGAATCATTGATTTCAAACACCTTTGGGGAGCAGCCATAGTACTCACAGCTGGAAATTTGACCTTAAGTAGTTCTTAAAGCACATAAATCATATAAGTATAGTTGCTGTATGTGTTCTTACTGTAGTTTCGCAGGATCACAGATTTTATTATTTGATTTGCCATTGCTCATTTGTTCTTCGTTCTTACATGGTGTCTTGACAGAAGCTCTCATTTATTTATAAGCATTAATTGAACTGCTCACCTCTTGCAAAGCAGGTGCAGGTTCTGTACTTGTTTGAAAATTGCTCCTCCTTGGTGTCTTTTTGAGCTGGTATCTTTTTTATGTGGCAGACCTGCCCATAAGCTGGCATGTGAAGGTCTTACCTGCAGTGGCCTCTTCTCCTTCATTCTCCTTCTGCATTGCATCTGAAGTTGACTGGCAACTGGCATTGCCACCATTTTACACAGACCTCAGAAAAAATGTAGGTGATGTGACAGCTATGTTACTCCCACCTGTCGTGTCAGAGTGTCGGGAAATATGTAGACACAAAAAGTGAAAAGACAAGAAAAGAAGTGATATCCACTAAGTAGAAAATGCTGCCAAAGTAAAACCACTTGGGAAACGAAGAATGTTTTCCCTCTCTTGTCTCTTTGTATTATGATAATCTCAAGAGACACAACATCTGTAAGAAAAAACTGCATGTTTTGCCTATATTTATGAGGAAAGCAGTGTTGTAGCAGCATTCTTGTCCTGGTCTTTTGTCAGTGTTTATTGTCTGCATGTTTTTGAGACCAAAGCAATACCAGGAAAATGGTCATTAAAGAAGTCTTTCGTAGTGTAATCTGACCCAGAGGATTATTGGGAAAATTGATTTTACTCTAAGTTTATATCTTGATTTTTTGTTTTTGGATTCATACTGCAGTGCTGAGAGGAGGAATATGACTCCTAAGCAAAGACTGATCAGTTACAACTGCTCCAAAATGGATTTGTAGCTTTTTATCTTAAAATCCATGACAATCTCAAAATAAACATTTTGAAATACAATAAGGAGTGAGGATTGACTTCTTTGGTAATAGATGGAGCTAAAATGTTCTTTAGATCAATTCAACTCTTATTAAAACCTTTACTTTAACACAGAAGATGCCTTGCTCTCTCATCCTGCACTGCAGAACCCAAATCAAGATAATGAACAAAACCAAGAGAAGCAGGGGGTGGGGAGTGGAGAACAGAAAGTTCCTGCAGTATCACCAGTCTGATAAAGCCTAGATCTACCACGAGCTCCCATTTTAACATGGACCTTCATGCCAAGCTTTCTGCCTTTCTGTAACTGAAGCTCTTAGCAGCTGGAGGTATTCATATTTGGCATGAAAAGCAAGGGATTTTGTTCAGTCCGTACACCCCTATCATCTGCCTTTGCTACCTGTGGTGCTTTTCATAGAGCATGCAGACTTCTGAAGGTCCAGTTCCTGAAAAAAGTTGGATTCTCAGTGCTGTCCACAGCAACCAGGTAATTTGGCCGTAATTTAAAAACACAGCTTACTTATCGCACTGCTGCTCACAGTTTTTCAGTTATTCTTGATAGGTGAGCACAAGTGAGTCTTGTTACAGCAGTTTTAGAAGTTGCTAACCTCAGCTCTGGGTCACTGCCATGTAGAGGAATAAGCAGAAAGGTTCATAGTTGCTGCCCCAGAGCAGTGTCCTGGTCAGAACCAAGCTGGGAACTGGAGCCCTGAGGAGCTGGAGGTGTGTGCATGGGCATGTGTTCAGTGATGGGGAGTGGTGACCTCTGGAGCAGAGGAGCTGGGCAGAGAGCTCAGGGACATGACCTGCTGAATTGATACTGCTAGATTTGCCAGCTGTTTTCAACCAGTCCGGAGCTAAGAAATGGAAGCAGAATAATCAAAAGTACCAATGTGATTTGGGAGTTTGTCTCTCAATGAAACCAATGGCACAGGCCCGTATGGAGATGCTGATATGTCTACTGACAGACCTTGCTCCATCTTCTCAACACAAGTGTTCTTTGGTGCAGGGGCTGCACCGTAGCTGTGTTAGCAGGCCATTATATCTTGTGTCTCGAAGGGGCTCGTTAGCCTGGGCTCAACACTTTTAACCATGGATACACATCCTTCTCCTCTGGACTTGATTCACCTCTGGTGAGCTCAAAATATGGGTGAGTGAACTTATGTCTGCACACAAAATAATAAGTAGACAAGCCACAGCATCACATTGGCATATGTATTCATCTTTGAGGCTGTGATGCTCTGCTGACTTCAGTAAGAAAAAGTTCATTTGAGATTCTACTTTTGTACATGGAATATTTTGAACTGAAAATAAGTAACCAAATTAATGGGGTAAGTTGTCATAGTTCTCATTATCTGATAAGTCCCTGCTGCTAGCTATGCAACCGAAAGTTAATTCTAAAAGCGACAGACTATTTCAATATTTATTTGTATCTGCCAGCACTAAGAGTACTTATATATCAGTGGAGAACAAAAAGAACAGGCTGGTACTTCTTGGCTTTTTAAGCAGAAAACTGTTCCCAAATTATTGGTGGTCAGAGACCATAGTAATAAGATTCCAAATAGGAAAGCTTAAAGATTCAAACTTTTCCAGTGTTTTTTTAGAACTTTTTAAATCCTTTCTCCAATGACACTGAAGGGGGCTAGAATGCTGTTTTGAAGCTTAACAGTGACATTTCTTTTCTTAGAAAACCCTATTTTTTTTACTCCAAGTTCATTGTCCTATTTATTTCTGTAGAGTTAACCACAACCAATGCACCCCAAAATATTTGTTTTTTAAGGAAAAAGAAAGTTAATAATTTCAGTGCTTGGCAGTGGGATTCATCAGGAGAAAATCAACGATAGATTTTGTGGTTTTAGACTGATGACTACTGTTAATTCTTAGAAAATATAGTTTGCATTTGGTTTCAGTAAATAAAACCAGATGCTTTAAATACCTCTGTTACTCTCCCCTTTTCACTTAAAACTTTATTCATGAGAAAAAAAATAAAAGAGGATGTTAGGAAAGAAACATTTCTCCACTAATGATCTAATATTTTAAGTAAAAATTTATTGCAACCAGTTTCCAACAAGCTGCTGTTTTGGGTTTTTTTTTTTTCATTTTTTTTCAAATTGACTTATTTGCTCTTCCTTGGTTTGATAAAAAAAGGGCACTTATTTTATCTGAATGATAAACCATTGATTGTAAGGGGGAACACTTTGTAACAAAAGGTATCAGTGATGCTCTTCTCATTACTGGTTTCTTATGACAAATACAGGGAAGTGAGACCTGTACATACATTTAAATTATTAATTACTCACTGTAAAATAACCTTCCCATTTGATGGCTTGTTTCAGCTCCACCTGTGAAACCCCACAGGATTTAATCACTGTTTAGACCACTTGGATCAGAACAGAAAGGGAAGTTCCCCTCCTGTGGAAAGTTTTCCATTCTTATTGTGTTGTATGTCTTTTATTAAAAATAAAAAAAGGTTTTTAAATGCTGAAAGTCCAAGCTAAGACAGCAATTTCTTTTTCTTTACAAAAATGAACTTTAATGAATGGGATTTTATCTGTTTTATCACTTTTTCATATTTAACGTGATAACTTTTTTATTTTAGCAGATTTTTTTCTATAGTGTAGCATTGATTTGGGACTGGTTATCTGAAAATGGACAAAGTTAACTTTTGGAATTTCTAAACCTATTGCCATATGATATCCATTTTATTAATGATTCTTCAGCTTCATTTTCATGGCATAAAGACAGTGTAGAATTGGCTGTGAAGACAGACCACGCTCTGAAAGGTGTGCTTGGCTGCTGCCTTGGTCCAGCCATAGAGGCTTTGTGTGGAAAGATTTAGGGGCTGGGAGTGAAGAGGGTGTCTCATTGATGAACAGAAGGTAATTCCTGCTGTCTCTTCCATGCCTACCACTGTATGACCATCAAAATGGATTAATCTTGATAATAGCTGATTTTTGACATGGGGAGATCTCTGGGATTGGTTATTCAAGCAAAGACAGAGCCTTTTGGTTTGGAACTACAACATATGGTCACATCTCAAATGTGTAGATATGTGCTCTCGTTTTCATGTTTCAAGGCCTAGATGAGAAAAATCATAGAAGCATAATTAAAAATAGTGGGAGAGATTGTATATGTATGAACCAACAAGTATCAACAAACTTTTTCTTTTTTTTTCCTTTATGGAAAGTTTGAGCAGGATCTGAATTCTAAAGGAGTTCAGTTTTGATTGGCATTAGGCATATTATTACCATTTTTTATATTGAGTCAAGAGTAAGCTGTCTTTAGGTTAGCCACAGACTTCCATTTACTGTTAAATGGAATTAATGAAGGCACTTCTCAGTGACCTGGATGGAGTTAGGAGCTTCCCTGTGGTCTCCCATGACAGGCCGAGACTGATGAACACCTTGGCATCACTTCAAGGATAATGTTATAATCCTAATGGTATTTATTCAAGGTCTGATGGTTCAATTGAATATGGTATATCAGTCAACATAATGAGGTGATCGGGCAAACATTAAACCTAAAAGTTCATCTCCTCTTTTATCCTGACGTTTGGATGATCCTTCATCCATAAGATCCTGTTGTAGTCCTTTGGTAATGCTCTCCACTATTTTTTTCTTGTTTTCCATCTACAGCTGAGCATTTCCAGCTTTGCAGCTAGTTTCCCATGCCTAATCTTAAAAACATTCTGGAGCCTTTGAGTGTATAATGTATCTTTCAGTTCACTGTGTCTGCTCTGCCAGGCTGCTTTAAAACTTGGTACTTTGTAAATCGCTTTGGAACAATTTGTACCTAAAGCACTGTCTGAAAGAAAACTATTGGCTGTCTTGCTCAAGTGAATTACCACAGCAAGCAAGTTCTGCCACAAACTTCTGCCACAATTTTTGTGCTTTTTAAGAATTTCTGTTTTATTTTTCAGCCTAAGTTGTTGAAGCTTGAAGAGAATAAAAAAGTTTATAAATTGTTAGTTTCTCAAAATGTCCTCCTTTAAAATATCTGGCTGGTTAGAACTTGGAACACTATTACTGAATGTATTCAGAGTGATGGTTTTGACATAAAATCAATAATGCAAAAAAAAAAAAATTATCATAGTTTAAATGTAGATTAATATATTGCTGTCAGAAAAGAGAAAAATAATGATGCTGACCACTAAACCCAGAAAAAGTTTGGACCGTGGGGAATACCAAAATAGTAAGAGTTAACATAAGCCCAAAAAAAAAAAAAAAAAGAAAAACAAAAACAAATCCCCAATTCACAGTGCTCTTGTTATTCTGCTTTAATAAATAATTTTTGTTTACAGGAAGTGGTGGTAGATACAGGATTTTTGAAAAATACAAAATGTGTTTTAACCATCACTTGACAGATGGACCATACAAAGGATTAAAACAAAGATGTTGGTACAGGTAGAAGAGACACATTTATGTAAGCCATGTGCTCCTTGCTTTGAACACAAATGTGTGAGTCTCAGACTATAATAGAAGTGAGCTCTAAAATGAAAGCAATTATATTATTCTAACTCTAAAATAAGCTATTATACATTTCAGTGTTCAGCACTTTTCTCAAAGACCTTTATTTTTCTAAATTTTATTCTTATAAAGAAGAAAGTGCAACTGAATCTCAGACGTTTCCTTAGAGTGAAATGTGACTAGATTTCTTGCACTAAAGATGCAGAAGTGAGCTTCTCCTATGCTAGTGTATTTCTTGAATTTGCCAAACTGTTTGCTCATTACTTGTCTAAAAAGTAATTAAAAGTGATTGTTCTGTTCTTAGCTAACTGATGCCTTATTAAAGCAGCCCTCGCCCTCAAGAAACATTTATGTTGGGAGTGTTTCTCTTTTAAACATTGCAATTTTCATAAATCACCATTGTTAGACAATTCTGTAGGCCCAGTCCATCAGAAGTGGAAGATGCAGACTGATGCAGCTTCCTGTTGTCCCACTATCCACAATAGTGATCATCCTATTAATTGTGTGAATAAGCTGAGTACTAATTGGTCCTTCATTTTTCATAGTAAGGATAGGAAAAGAAGTTTTAGCTCTTTTTGGTACTTGAGAACGTAATGGCAATCTTTGGATCTAAATTAATGGTTTCATCATGCTTCTAAGTAGAATTTGATTTATTAGTAATTGAATTGTGTGTTTCAGCAGTTTCTGGCAATACGTTTCTTTGTTCCATACTGATGATGAAAAGCAACAATGTGCTATACAGAAAATACAGATTGTAAATAGTATCAGAAGCATAATCTTTAAAGAATATGTATTTCAATTAGACATTAACATCTGGTATGGACTATGGATGCTTATTTTCATACCTGCAGACTGTTTGGTATGGAGAAACGCAAAGTGTCTGGAGAATTTGTCTGCAGATGGAGTTTAGTGATTTAATTTAATATAGCAATTGTGCAGAATGCATTGAATTTAGAAGTAGTGTAAAATTCATATGCCACGTAGGTTCTATGTATTTAAAGGCTGTTCGTTACATAACTAATGCTTTCCCCTTCTGTTGATTTTCATAATTGATTGAACAGTGAAGGAATAATCTTGACAATATTAAAATCTTTGGGAAAGG
>JBCJKH010044426.1:18117-28751 GCA_039877255.1 Loriculus beryllinus
GTTTAGTGTGAGGTGTCCCTGCCCATGGCAGGGGGGTTGGAACTGGATGATCTTAAGGTCCTTTCCAACCCTAACTACTCTACGATTGTACTCTAAAACAAAAATGTGTTACTGGCCTGGTTTGGAGGAACCTGGTAGTCTGCTGACCAATAGAGGGTCATTCCTAAGGAGTACATCAACATCTGTTAAAACAGAAAAGGAAACCCTTTATGAAGTCAATATGAGATACAGAAAAGCATTGAGAGACCACCTTTTGTGTCTATGGTCACCAACAGCAGAAGCCAAAGAAATATTAAAAAAAAAAAAAAAAAAGCTAGACTAGAGGAAGCATATGAAAGTACAATAGTGACTCAGCTTACAGACTAGTTAGCATGCAGTGTGTATTGTTCAGCTTGAGTGGTTGAGCCAGACTTCCCTTTATCCAATGATGACATGAGTAGGAAAAGAAATTTTAACTCCTTTTGTAGTTTTGAGGCAATCTTGTTGGTCATTAAAGCTCTCTCCTACCTGTGGAGCTAACTAGCACTCATGTCCATCTATTCCAAAGCTTTATGTTTCTGCATAGTGCCTAAGTGATCAGTTACGTGGGAGTCTGAAACTACGGTGTTCTGCCTGAGGGAAATATGCAGTTATGCAGTCCTAGTGGTTTGTAAAACTTACAGGTACCTGAGTGTTGTATCTTACTGTCTTGCCAGAGAGACTTACTTGGCAGGGAGAAGAAAAGTAAATTTTTAACAAAGCTGAACATATTTCTGACTTCCTGGGAGTGCTTCCACTCTCTGATTGTAATTACAATTACCATATCTGGTCAAGCATCATGTTCATAGAAATATTCTTCCTTTCTACGGGCCTTTACATATAATACATTTTGTAGATCTTGAGGACTGATGCTCAGAATTTATTTTGATGACATGCATGCTATCTAATGACAAGATGCAAGACACATCTAAATCTTTCTTACTGTGGCCTAATCAGTGTTATCAGAAACAGAATTTGACAAAAGATACCTGGTATACTGCATTAAAACCCGCAAGCTTGTCTTCATGAGGTACTATCAAGATTTATTTTCTAATAGACCTTACCCTTGTTAGTCCAGTGTGCTGGTTTTTACTTTGGAGCAATTCTGGTGCACTGAAAGGTACAGCTTCTGTCTGAGATGCATTGTTTTGGAAGGACAGATTTCCTTCAGCAGACAGTAGTACTGACCATGGACAAATCACACAGATGACAGGGTCTGAAAAATGTTGAAGAAAATAATGGAGTTTTTAGTGTTGAATTTACTGTGCTCATAAAATTATATTGCTGGTGTCTCACCTGCATAGCAAAACCTATCAGTGAAGTTTCATGGAGATGTACCCAGAAGTCAGTGGAATCATGCTCATTTATGCCTGGCTCATTTCATCAGGAGGAATTCAGTGATGGTTAAAGACTCGATTTCTCTCTCACATCATTTCATACATACAAACATATTGATTTCAATGGATTTCTGAAGCCTAAGGACAGGCACAAATACATCCCGTGTGCAGATTCTAGAGATACTGACATATGTGGTAGATATTTTTATGCAAAGCACAAGAGAGTATCTGAGGAGTAGAACACTCCTTCCAATAAAGCATGGGTACTTTGAACTGGCATTTGCAAAGACCTTAGGTTAGCTTCTATTAAGTTGCATGACCACAGTACAAATCTCTGTGGTGATATATTTTTGTTCTGTGTGCTCCTTGTAGTCAGTCAGTTCTGCATTTTAGTAACCTCTTTTTCAGCGTACTGTGTCTAGCAAAGCCAAGTTACTTTGCCAGAAAGTCAATGTCAGGATTCAGTATCTTTATTCCTATTGTACAGATGAAAAAACTGACGCAGAGTCCAGCTTTGATGACTACACCACTATCAGTCAACAGAAGCCAAGGTAGCTTCCCAAGTCCCAGTGCTTTAACCTATAAAACTTTTTGCAGAGTGGAAACATGCTTTCCAACTAACCTAAAGTTTGGGATTTTTTTTTTTTTTCTCCCAGAATGCAGATATGAAAGCTAACCAAACTAAAACTTAGACTAGATTCTCGCAGTCTAGTAGAACTGCCATGATGTTTTAGCATCATTCACATTCAGTCTTTCTGTTTGCATGTCAGATCTCTTAAAAGAGGGGGTATTTCAAACAAATGTGCTTTCAAACGATAAATGCAGACTCCTAAACTTGACAAGGTCCTGAGGACACTAATAGACCTTAATGGCTCTGACCAGCCTCACTTGGGAACTAACCCCATCCTCAGCTAGTCCCAGGCTCAGTTAAGCGCAGTCTAGGGCCTTGAGTCCCTGCCTGAGGTATGGTGAAGGTGTGCCTGTGTCCAGCTTAGCCACAGTTATGCCTTGCCTGACTGTGGACCTCTTTGATCCTGACACATTGACTAACTTCGCAAAAAGAACCTCAGGCTTGCCTTGCCACTGTGGACTTGCCTGGTGATCACTGGGCCATCTGACCCTGGTTGCCCGCAGCAGACCTGATCCTGACTCACTTCCCAGCTTGAGCTCAGACCTTCCATCACAAACTTGTGTGTTAGTCTGGATTCTCAGCCGCCAGCCCCAGACCTTCCCTGCTTGCCTTGATTGGGTAATGTGGGATAGGGCCCTCTGTACCAGGAAAACGGATGGTAAAAATGGATAAAATGTTAATCTGGGAACTCATATATATACAAACCTAGGAGGTTTGTATACTTGGTGCCTAGGAGGTTTGTATAAACAGAGGACCCAGAGATTCAAGACTTATGGACTGCTCGTATTTGCAACAATTGTGGCATCTACTTCTTTAGAAAACTAAAGGTCTTACAAACGTCAGCTAACCTTCTATTTTGCTTCTTCCTCATTTGCTGTAATATTGTATGTAAATGCAACTAGCATGTGCTGGGAAGTTTGTCTGTTTTAGAAACAGGTAGCCAGCTTGTACTTTAGCATTGATGGAGATTACCCAGCCTTCTGTCAAGGAATGAGCATACCTGTCTAACAAGTTAGTGCTCAAACACACTGGAAATACTGCTATAGCAAGTGTTGACCCTCAAGAGGTTTAGCAAGATTCAAGCACAGTGTAGCACAAATGTGTCAGTACTAGCCCAGAGAAAAGCCTGATTCCAGAAGTAGTATAGCTGTAATTAAGAGATGTGGAGCCAGGGATATGCCTTAGTCAACTGGGATGATGCTATGCAGAGGCAGTTTACCTTCACTGCCCTCCAAGAAAACTGTAGCACTGGGGACTCAGCTTCAGAATGAGTCCAACTTAGCATCACTTCTGGACTTGAGCTCTATAAAGACATGTTTGAGCAGTCGTGCTTAACCTATAGACCAGCTTGGTTCTACATAGTTACTTCCTCTTGGCTTACTCTTCATCTTCTGGTCATATCCTAAATTTATCTGGTGCAGCATAGGGAACATATGCTGATGATATCCAAAAAGTCTTACTGTTTGTTTGTTTGCTTGTTTGCTTGTTGTGGTTTGGTTTGGGTTTTTTAGGTTTTTGTTTTATTTTGTTTTGTTTTGTTTTGTTTTTTGAACAAGAAATCAAGACTGCATAGTGTCAGCTTAGCATCTAGAACAGAATTAGTAGGCTGTGATGGACCTGAGCTGAATCTATCCAGGTGAGTATCTCTGTGCTGCACTCCTTTTCGCATTCCTGGTGCCTGTCCGTCTTGTTAGGCTACCTAATAGAGAACTGATGGTACAGCCAACCTCCTATAGTGTTCCAGTCCATTAAAAACTACTTGATAATAAAAGTTCACCCCTCCAACTGTAGCAGAAGTTACGTATTACTTGTTTTCAGTATTTTGTATTTTGGTTCTACATGCTCATGAGGTAAGAACACATCTCATTCCCTCCCCCCTTAGAAGGAATATCTATTGTCATAAACAGTTCTCAAAATGTGTCAGGTTGCTCAGCTGTGCTTTTTTGTACAGCTGGCCTGCTTGGCAAGCATTTGTCATGAAGACTTGCCTAGCTACTATGATAAGACATTATTATCAAGGATGAAAGTATCTTACTATCTGAATGAGGAACCATGTGGATTTGCCCATTCTCTGCTGGAACATGAAAGACATGATTCTAGCTGGCACTGCACTTTCTGTGAGTGTATGTTTCTCAGACTTTAGGAAGGACTCTTCTGTTCTGTTCCACTGTGTATAGTTGTACTTAGATGAATTAATATCTGATGTGTAATTTGAAAAACAAAATGCTGTGAAGATCTCTCATGCAGGCAGAATGGTCTGCATGCAATGGCAGCAGCACTGAAAGATTTCTCATTTTTATTATCAATATGCTAATACTGCCATTAGTGCTTTTTGCCTCTCCCCCCACCCCCCACTCCGCAAAGCTAAAAGAACTCAAGAATAAACTTCCAACAGTAAAAAGCATAAGAAGATACTTTTCACCTCACCTTTGTGAAGGTCCTCCAGAAGCTGCTCTGTGGCTAGGTACAAGAGTGCCCATATTTCTTCTTCCTCCAAAGGGCTTCCTTTTGCCCACAGGACCTCTGCCAGTGTCACACAGGAACTGCTCATGCCTGCTGCAACAGAAACCAGATTTTGGACACACTAAAGTAGACTGGTCACAACTGTATCCTTCTCTCGCAATATTTTGTGAACCACCTTATTTGTTCACTAAAGGTAAGTATCATTCATCCCCATCTTAATCTGAATAAGAGTAAATAAAGGGGTCTTAACTAAGTGACTCCCTGTAATCTTCTGGAGCCCTTTTATTCCTCATTTGAGACCAATCACAAGATTATTTGAGGCAAATAGATTTTACTTGGGAGATCCTTCATGAATACGTGCTGTTCAGACCTTGTGAGTGGTTATATGAATAGTAGGGCATTGATTTTGCTGCTTAATTGAATGCTCTTGACTATAAAAACACGACAGAGTTAACCTAAGAGAAAAAGAATTGCAAAGCAGAAGAGATGCACTGTAATATGGAAGGTCTGTAAACACAGTCCAACAGAGCAACAAAGTTTCATTCATTGCTCAGCAGATTGATCAGTAAAAGCTTTTAGACTCTTCTTGAATTCATTGATGAGAAATTTTCTTGGTCACGTACTGTAACTCAGGACTCGCAATTCATCCATACCAATACACATATAAACTTGATTTCTTTCACTAAACCAAATTAAAAGATTGCTCCCTTAATGAGCTGCTGAATAGGAGTTTAGTGGCTCCCTGCACACTGTCCTTTCTGACAGGTTCATAAGATCTGGCATACTTCAGAAAAATGTTGGTGCACACACTCCTTGTTTTGTCTCAGTGCAATGCAGCATCAGATAATTTAGAGAAAGGCATTCTGTAGTGAATCATAATTTAATGTTTTACCTACCAAAAAAGTATTTTCCTAACCCCAGCCAACTAGAAACTGACTTGTGACTTGAAGTATCAAGGCTTTTTTCCCTCCAAATGAGTTACCATGCTCAGTATTGTCAAAGAGCGTTTTGTTCTTCATAAATAGGTCTGATTTTACCATTTCACCAATTTCACATTTTTATAATTTACTAATCTAGGCAGAGCTGCTCTAGGTCTACACATCTGTAAGGAAAACTGAATCAAAGCTTAAAATTTGCTAAAAACTCTTGAATTTAATTTATTCTTTTGCTGTTACTATACTATACCAGAGAGCTCCATAGTTTCATTCTTTGCTGTGTAAATAGGGGCATAATGAGAAAAGCTGGAAGTGATCCATCTATTGCTTTGAGGTTTTGATATTGTCTAGATTGATGGACTGTCTGACCACCAAGTGAGGACACAAGAGCCTAGGAAGCTATTATCACATATAGGATTATAAACACCACTGTAAAATGAGTTCATTTACAGCCTGAAAACAGATCTCCCCCCGTAACTGTTTCTTCAGCTTTTGTACACAGCTCACTCACTTACTTACTGCTGCCATTTGCTCTCTCTCTGCAACAGAAACTACTGTGTCTTACAGCTGGTTTCTTTGCCAGCTTCCTGTTCATTATCAGCTTCCTGACCCCCTTCAAGGGGTCACTGCAAGAGCATTATGAAATTCTGCAGGGCCAACTTGTTGCTGATTAATAGACTTTGATTTATGGGGTCTTGTCTTGGCCCACTAGCTTCCAAACAAGGAATCACAACACTGGAAGAATGATCCCTTGCTGCAATCACCATATGATTATGGACCAACCCAGTGACATTTTAAACAGAACTAGAGTCCTAATTTTAGTCTCTGTAGCTTCAAAGGGTAGTAAAGCTTCTTAAGAACTTAACCTTAATTAGAAGAGACAGACAAATCTTCTTAATCTAAGCCATCACCATTTCTCTTAATAATAAATTACTGTGATAGTGTTTCACTTAACCCTGTGGTACTGGGACTAGGCAATCAATTCACATCCCCATGGCTAGAATCTGTATGGCTTCTCCATATGGGAAATCCACCAGACTGTACTTATTGCTGTTTTATTGGAGACTGTGCTGGGGGAAGGAGCACTGACTGCATCCTTCATTTTAGATAGTAGTGCTTATATCAAGAGATTTCAGTGCTGGTATTTCTAACTAGCATAAATTACTCAATAAGCAACTGTGCAGAGTGCAGGTGTTAAAACCTCATAGAGCCAAAGGGAAATCAAAAGTAAGACCAGATCTGCTTAACTTTTGTAGTGAATGTTTTTTCTAAGAGTAAAATTAATGCCTCAGATCAATACTAAGTATGAATTAAATGAATAATGCTAGCAACAATGTGCAAACTTCTAAAAATTTTAAGATTTTAAGGCCATAGAAATCATAATCTCTTTAAAGTGTAATAAATTATTGCTTTAATGGCACATAAAGTTAAGGGATGTGTTAATTTATATTTGAATTGGCAACTGATTTTTAAACCCACTTTGTAATGCCCCATAATTTGGGGCTATATTTTTGATTTTTGGTTTTCAAGACCAGCATGATGTGATATCTGACAAAAACATAACTATGTGAGTGCTTGGGCAAAAAAATGCATTTCATTTCCTTTTATAGCCAGGCTACACTATGTATATGATATGACAGTAAAAGTGATATAAAGATGTTATCACTGTAGCACTGCACATATTCATGGTCCCTCAATTTAATAAAAGCTGTGATCCAGATCCAAGCAATTCTGACCTTCAAGCAAGCTACAACCAATAAGGCAAAGCAGACAAATTAAGAGGCTTGGAGGAAAAAGTTAACAATAACCTTGCAAAAGGGACTGGATTGTTCGCAGTAACCCTACACATCAGGCAACGCCGGTAGATCTAGTTGAGCCTGAAGGGAAAAATTAGAGCAGCAGAATGTAATCACCCACTTTGGAGTTTGGCCAAGATATAGAGGTTAACATTTTGTGCCTGCAAAAGGTAGCAAAAGGCTTTCAGTGCCAATTTGTGCTCTGAGGTCAAAGACAAATCTTCTGCTGACTTCTACAGAAGAAGGTACTACCATCCAAATAGTCAAATTAGCTTAAAATATCCTCTCCATTCTAATCTTTGCAATACATTCATTCACTGCATGGACTGTCTAAAGTCAATGAAGGTTCCCCTGGGAGAATTTAATCTACTTTTCTTGCATAGATATGAAATGTATGCTGAGGTGAGGCTGATCCATCATTTTTCCACAAACATCCACCAATTCATCATAATTTTTTCTAAATTGTTTTATTCTATTTTGGTATTTGTATAATTTTTTTAACCATAAGTGCAAGCTTTCATCCTAACAGTCATTGAAAGTTGGGGTCAATGAAAGAAATTGAATTAATTATAAAAGTTAATGAACTACAGCTTTGCATCTGAATTTAACACTTAATAACAATCACACATTAGTAATTTCATATGCCACTGTCTCTTCACATGCAATTTGGCTTTATAAGATTTGGCAGTCTTAGTAAGGGAACAACTTAACTTTTGGTAGTTTGTTGACTGTATAAAGAAAACAAAAGAGCTAAAACCTTGCTTTTGTAATAAAACTGTCCTTCCCTTGTCAAACATGTGAATTAGATATCCTCAAGAGGAATGGGGCATCTGGATTCCTCATAAACGACAGCCCTTTTCATGCAACCATATCAAAGGGAGTTTACTTGAGAGTTTGTTCAGCTGCAGAATCAGTTTCTATAGCATGAAAGTCTTAATTCATTACCTGGATGATGATAAAAAATAAACAAAAACAGATGAAAAAGGGACATCATAGGATACAGCAGTGAATAAGATGGTGAGGAAGGAGAGCTCACATTTAGATTTTGAAAATATGGGGTCAAGTTTGTTTCTGGTCTACTTTTAAAGGCATGAAGCAGGACAGATATGCCCTTTGGGCATCTTGAAGAAAAACTGGAAATGAGAGCTTTGGCAAAAAGTTTCTGTATACACAGAACAGCAATGAAGGATTAACCTTGCGTAGCAACCAAGCATTCTGTGAATTGGAAAGGCTTCTGTCAAACCAGAAATGCCTTTCGATTTTTACTGCCTGGAAGTTGTTCTTGCAGTGGTCCTTCTTCTTACTGAACATCCAGTTCTGCTTCATTACTCTGTCAGTATATCAAAAAATACCTAGCTGGAAATTTAACCAGCTTTTAAATTGCTGAAGGCTGTAAATAGGCATAGATTTTGTAAGCAGTTGTGTCTGAGAAAGGTGTGTTCCCTATTTATGGTTTGGACATACATGCTCATCACAGCTCCTGTACTAACTGATTTTGACAAGTGAGCCAGAGAGAGGCCACATAAGTAGGTCCTCTGGCAGATGAGAGGTTGCTAACCTCAGACACCAACCTCACTAATAGAGTGTGAGTGTAGGCTTCTACTGACAGGCAAGTGAGTGTGGGACTGGAGTTTATTTAACCTCTACCATTTTCACCACTATATCCAGGTAAAGTTGTCTACTCCTAACAGTATGTGCAAGCTGGTGTAAACCCTCTGCACATGAAGACACATGAAGTTGGCTAATACTGATTTTGCTTAATATAACCACTACACTGTGGAGAAGTATCTGAATCTCCATGGGTCACTTTCAAGTGCAACTTTAGAGACCAGGAATTGTTTCTTCTAGTGCTGCACTGAAGCAAGAAAATTACATACAAATCTATAAAAAGATGGGGGGTTAGCCAGCTTTCTTTAGATACAGTACTTTTCTCAGCCTTCTATCAATTTCAGCTCTTGCAATCCAATTCCTTAGCTGTACTCCTTAAGCCTCAGGTACTGCCTGATAGTCTAAAAGCACTTCCTATAAATAAATGACCGAACCAAAGGGACCCAGTCCTACTTCAGTATAGCCAAAGGCTAAACTTCTTGTATCAGTGGTAGAAAAATGAAATAGAGGAAAAAAACACTTTTTAGAAGATGGACTTAGCCAGAGGACCTCAGGTGCTATTCTGAAAGATGTCAAGCAAAAATCTGCTTCCAAATCCAGGCTGATCAAATGGCAGGAAAGATGGGAACTTGAAGTGACATTTTCCTAGGGTGCTGGAGGGCTAATTGACTGATTTTAAAGGCTGAAAAGAAGTACACAGCAAACAGACTAGCAAGACAGACTTGCTAATTCTTAAAGATCTTTAGAATGAAAGTGACTGGAAAAGTGCTTTTTTAGTAAGCATCCTTTTGCTTGACATGAGGTGCTGGACAACGGGTTAAAAACATAGCAAGTAATATAATTTCTGTACACACCCCGGTGAGGACTTCGACCTAGATAAAATCAGTCTGTTTGTCCTATCTCTTGCTTTTCCTCTGTGGTCCCACCCCTCAAAGATTAATGACTTGCAGTATCTCATTGCTTTGAAGTTCGTTATATTTAAGAATAGCCCAGTGATGATTTTGTATCTTTATATTTTTATGACATAGGAGTTCAGAAACTTCATCAAAAGGGACTGAAAATTCACTGAAGACTAAAAATAAATTAAAATACAAATAATATCTGACTAAGGGCAAGACAATTGCTTTTATAATATCAAATATTCCAGATACCCCCCAAAAAGCTCTTGCAGCCTATCTGAGGACTTGCTGTGCAATAAATCAGACTTAGAATACAAAATTAGGAGGATTAAAAATATGGCTAATATTAATATTTGAATTGAGCTATAGTTTTGAAATAATCATTGACAATTCCAAAGTAAATTTACAGAATTTTAAAAAGTCTCTTCTAGCCTAGCATTATATTGATGTGACATGACGAAGGCAGAACACTTTCTGTAGTCACATGTGGAGAAGAAATGGATGCAGCTAGCATCGATCTTGCTGCCTCTGACTTCCCTGATTTGTGGTGACAGGGACAGTGTTTGGAACAGATCTGAACTAAAGCCAGAAGCACCTCTCCACATTTTGTAGAAGTTATCTGCAGGAAGATACTTAACTGCACTTAAATATTATATAGCTATAAATATGAATGCAGAGATGTTTTTTAAAATGAAAAAAATCCCAATATACATAAAGATTAAATATTTGATGTACAGAATCATTGCTGAATTGAAACTGGAAAATAGAGCTTGCTTTTAATAGAGGCAGAAGATTACTGCACAGTACAGAGGAGGGCCACGAAGATGATCAGGGACTGGAGCATCACTCATATGAGGATAGACTGAGGGTGCTGGGACTGTTTAGCCTGGAGAAGAGAAGGCTGCGTGGTGATCTCATAGCAGCCTTCCAGTATCTGAAGGGGACCT
>JBCJKH010044428.1:0-12319 GCA_039877255.1 Loriculus beryllinus
GGAGATACTGCTGTTCATTTGAGCCTGATAGCAGGGTTGTACTTTCTTTTAACATGGAAAGTAGGTGCTGTCACTACTACTTGGCTTAGGTTGAAGGACATACTCAAGGAAAGGGCTGGGGATCTGCTGTTAAGGAGGTTGGGCTAACCACGGCATACAGAATCACCAAATCAAGTAGGCTGAAAAAGACCTTTAAGATCATCAAGTCCAACCATTATCCCAGGACTGCCAAGTCCACCGCTAAACCACATAACTGAGGGCATCATCTACACATTTTTTGAACACTTCCAGGGATTCCATCACTTCCCTGAGAAGCCTGTTCTGATACCTGATCATCCTCTTGGTGAAGAAATTTTTCCTAATATCCAGTCTAAGCCTGGCCTGGTACAGCCTGAGGCCATTACCTCTTGTCCTATTGCTTCCTACTTGGGAGAGGACACTGACATCCACCTCACTACAACTTCAGATAAGCTAATCTATCCAGAGAAAGAAGCTGCAGGGGTGTATCTGAAAGAAATGAGGGCAACTGTCAAGGTCATTTCTATTTTAATCCATTGTCAGGCTAATAAAAACCATTAAAAATTCAGGAATTGAGAACTGATACAGAACAGGATAAAACTTCAACAGCATGTCAGGGAGGATAGCTGTAGACACAGGGAACAGGTGGGAACAGGTGAGAGCCCTGGTATATGCTATAGAAGGCAACACCAAGTGTGGAAAACAAGGACAGGTACACATGACAGAGAGCAGCAAAGAATCTCCTTATGGCCTATGCTGCAGCTACCTACAGAAAAATGAAACTAAACCAAAAACCCTGTTGTGATTTCACCATGAATCTCAGAATCTGCTCATCATTAATCTGTGTGTAGTAACTGAAAGGAACATGTATAATCATATGTTTATTGATTAAATGATATAGGCTTTTGTATTGTCAGTTCCCATGTTATGCATCTAAACCTGGAATTTTTTTTCCCCTGTATTCTGTTGTTTGGGTTTTTTTACCCTTTCTTTAATTACATCCTAACTTTTCACATATGAAAATACCTAGTTCTTATTTGGGCCTTGATTTGTTTTAATTCTTAATGCTCTAAAGGTCACAAAGAGCCATTTATTCAATTATTCATGCAACCATTGCATAGAGAAGCTGCATACTTCAGTTTAGTGCCAACTGCTCACAAGTTAACAATTAAGAACTGCTATAAAGTCCAGTGAACTCAAGACCTCCTACTTCTACAAGGTTATCTATAGTACCATTTATGGGAAAGGAGTAACGGAATTTTACCTACCTGGAAGAAAGTACTGTTCCACAGTGAAGTAAAGAAATATTCTACCCCCCAGGGACTATGGTATTCTCTGAATAACAGTACCAAAAAGAAAATTAACATTTTCTTTCTTACTATAATTGTTTTGCTTTTAGCTACTCTTTGTTTATCTTCCTTATAAGGCAAACTATAAAAGCTAATCTTAATACTGGATTTTACAATGTTTACTGAGCTGCTTTTTAAAAATTTTCCGAGCTTGTAAAAGTATAATTATCGTATCCTAATAATTATAACAGACAACATTTCTCTTCCTCTTCCCAGTGTTTGATCTAAACTGCAAATTTCTGATCTTCTTGTCAAAGACAGAGCTGTTTTCTTGGGAATATTTTGAACTTTGATGAAAGTTTTATGACACTTCCAACAAAACATGCTGCTCGTTAAAGTTTTATACAGAGAGAGTTCTGTCTGCATTGTTTTGGAATTGTAAATATCACATAATTGTCATCAACGAGTAGTTGATGAAATACCTGTTCTCAGCAGCTCATATCTGCAGACAGGAGTTTGGTGTCTAAGACAAGTACATGCTTTAGCTGTCCCAGAATACCAAGACGTGTTTCTTTTTGTTCTGCCATGGTGGTGGTCACAAAACTCAAACAATGATGAAACTGATGATTTATTTGCCACATTTTGCAAGGCACGTGCAGAGGAAAGAGATTTTGTAGTCTCTAAAAATCGTATTCACTCTTTCTCTTTGTCCCATGTGGTACCAGAAGATTAGTGCCCCATTAGTTTCTTTCATATAGTTTTTATGAGTCAAAACTTATTCATCTGTCTTTCTGTAGTAAGGGGTAGCTATGGTTCCACAGCTGTATGAACATTAACTGCACCACTGTTTTATCCTAGGACGTTTAGCTCAGACAACTACAGCTGACACAACTGCTAATTCCCTTTAATATTTAAGCCTCAGGGACTCTTTCCAAAATGAACAAACAAGATGTCTGTAAACTTGCGTATATGTATTTTTAAGATTATTTGAAAAACTTACTTGACACATTTTAGTTTCAAATCACTTGGTACTTCTTGTAGCTTCTCTGATAATTGTGAAGAGAAAAGGCCCCATTTAATAAAATACTGCTCCCTTTCAGAAGCACTTTGGTAATTTGACTCCCAGACAGCATGAGGTTTTATCTTGTCATTATGAAGACTTTATGAAGATATAAAGACGTTACTCAGACAAAATGTTTTTTTAAAGAGACAGTCTAATTAAAAATTAGAACATTATTATTTAATACTACCTTATTAAAACAGATTGCCATTTTAGTTCCCTTCCAGCTGAATGAGGAATACCTGACTGTCTCCCTTCTGGCTCCATGGGATGTGCACACACAAAGGAAGCAGAGCATTGCCCTCAAAGGCTATGTACTCCACATAAAGCTGGAAGTAGACACCTACGTACGTTAAACAGAAGCTAGAATGTTTTATCTCAGAGGGGATGTATAATTTGCATACTGGCAAGTTGTATTTTTCCTGATTTGCCTCCTGAACATGTGTGTTTTGTCTTTATTGACAATGCAGGGAACCTGGGGAAATTGTGTCTGAATTTAGGCAAGTGTCTAGAGCTAGGTGATGTGAATACCTCTTTCAGTCATGAAAGTAGAACATAGATACTCATTTAAATTGTAGTGCTGGTAGAACTACAAAACAATGATAATCACAATATAATTAGAATCCATATCATGAGAATGTGACGTATACAAAAGTGTTAGAATGACAATAAACTTCAGAAAGACAGATTTAATAAAATGAGGGAGCTCATAAAAAATGCCCTAAGGAAAAGTAAACTCCTTGGATATGGCATTTATTCTACTTAAGGAAGCAGTAATAGTGTCTCGGGAGGTATACTGCTGAAGAAAATGAGAAACAGGAAGAAACTTACATAGCTAAATAACAAATTTCAAATGATTGCATCAGGAAGACATCCCTCAAAAATCTGAAGGAGAAATACTCTAAAACAAGCCAAACAAACAGAAGATGCTGCCTACTAAAAAAGTATAGGTACCCTTATAACAATTAACTTCAGGTGTGAATGACAGGAAAACTAGAGTTGGGTTAGTGTTCAAGGAGAAGAATCTTGCATTTACCATAGATCACAAGGCATGAAGGGTTGAACAGTGAAGGCATCTAGGTTAACCAAACCCAGGGAAAGCAACCGTAATTAAGAACTCATTCAGCAACTAGGGAGGCCTACACAACGGAAAACAGAGCCTGAATGTAAAGTAAGGTACATAAGCTGGGAAGATATCAGAACAACTTCTAGATTTCCAAACTGACAGCTCAGTCAGCTTGCTGCTGTTGTAACAATCTCAGAAAAAAAATCCTTTGCTGAATGTAGCTTCAGGCAAAACCCAAACAAGATATTAGAATGAGGAAAGGCAATATGGAAAGAAATCCTAAGGGGAAAATATTGTAATGTACATCTGTAAATGAGCAGTGAAGGTTTATTTGAGTTATTGTGCTCATCTCTCTAAATATTGAAAATGATGTGATACACTGAAACAGTCTCTTCTATGAAAAGAGTTTGAAAAAACTAAGAGCATTGTTTTAGAGAAGACATAAACAGTTCAGTTAGTGGAACCATGGCTTAGAATTCTTTTGCTTTTTAAAGTATTTAAGTATTGAAGTAGGAAAAAAACATCTGTAGCACAATTTTTCTGCAGTAAATATTGTATAACTTATTTTAGAAACAGAAGTGTGTTTCCAAAATGACCAATGCTCCCAAGACTTAGTAGCTTTTCTTGTGATGTTCTGTAACCGTAAGGAAACTCTGCCCTGTTATTTTTCTTTACTTTGGTGTACCAGCAGCATTCACTTACTAAGAAAAAGGCTGAGACCTATAAGTACTGAAAAACTCCTTCAATTGCAATACCATTGCCCTAGATAACTAGAACCGTTCTGTGTTTAGTAAACCTGGGGCCCTAGGAATATGAGGCAAATGTTTTTTAACCTTTGGTTTTAGGACATAAAACTATTATTTACTGAATGTCACACAGGAGTCTGCTTGAATTACGTTTATCTTCTGGATAGGTGATCTAGGCATTGCTATTGGTAATTATTATGGATATTTAGATATCTACAACCAAAGGCTGATGGGTTGAGATGAGGACAAGAAGAGATCACTGGCCAAATACTGTCATGAGTGAACCAGACTTGACTTTGGGAAAAATTATTCCCATGGGCTGCAGTTCTAGCAGCTTCTCACAGAAGCCACCCCTATATCATGCTCCTCCCCCAACAAACTTCCCATGCAAACCCAGTGTAGCATAGACATACTCTTGCATAATCTTTCAGAATACAAATACAATTATATGACAAATGTAGTGGGCAAAAATAAGACAAAAATATATTCCTGAGTTGTACTGATAAATTTAAATGCTCTATTTGCCATGTCCTACATTTTGTTGTATTTTTCTCTAAAGTATACTAGGAACAATCTTATATTTTTCCCATACCCACAAGTCCCATCAGTGGGAGTTATGAATGGTTAGCTAATTCAGGTACAGCCTTGCTGCAACCAATATTCTGCTGAAGGCTACAAAAGTCTTTTCCCCTCAGTCTGAAGGGCTTATTGAAAAAGAAAGAGGACCTACTTAACCCATCCAGTTCACCGCTGTAATTAAAAAAATATGTTACAGAAAGTCAAGTTGAAGTGCTATGAACTGTTTGCTTTCCAAATGAAGTGAAAATAAATGCTATCTACTTTATTTCAAAAGCTTGACCCAACCTATTTAGTCTCTGTGACCTTTTCTGAACTCCTAGATATCTTAGTTTAGATACACATAAAAAACTTTAGATATACAAAGAACTCAGTTCTCTGGGGTGTAAAGGAAAAAACAAAGTATGGATAGGTACTCAACCTGTGCTTGAGAGCGTGGCATCCAGTATAGCCAGTATATTTTCCTTCCTATTATCTAATACTTGATATCTAGTGATACCCATTTGTAATCCATATGAACATCTCTGGATCACATGCAATTTTATGTATATAGCATATTTGTAAGAAACTTTATGTTTTGCTTCAACAAAGAAACAAAATTTTTATTTCTTTTTTTTTTAGAAGACTCTTTATAAAGTTAAAGATTGAAAAGTGTCTCAGGATGGGAAGCAGGACTGCTGAGTCAACTCACTGGAGTCTGAAAAAAAACCCCATGACCACAGCATATCTATGCCATGTAGTTCAATTTCACATCAGTAGTTTTTCAAGTAGGCACGTTTACAAGACTGTGCTGTGCAGAGGTAATCCTAGAGGCAGTGGAAATGCTGCCGTTGTTTTAACTACCCTTGTAAAATTAGGCATGATGCTATGATCTCATGGCTAGCAAGCATTTGTCCAAAGGTAGCTTGGTGTGAAGTAGAATGCTATGTCTCTGCCTTGTCCTCCAGTTCCTGAAGCAGATGTGCCCTAGGAGCACATATCTCACTGCACCCTCAAAAGGTCTGTGCAAGTATTCTCGGATACTCAGTGGTGCACCAACAGTATTAAAGTGCTGCAAGATGGCTTGTGAACACCTTGTGAAAGGCAAAACTGTGTGAAACTGTACCTATAATCACAGACAGGTGGATATATTTATTATACTTTCAGTATGATAAAACTTTGAACAAATTTTAATGCAATTTAAAACAAAGAAAACTTGTGAATGTTTACTTACGTGATCGAGAGACTGAGTTCCACAAAATTCAGCTTGCAATTTCACTATTAAAAATTATTTTCAGTGAATTGCTGAAGGAAACTTAGGTCAGGATTTGATCTAAAACAAACCTGTCTTCTAATTCTTGGAAAGGTCACAAAGGCTAAATCACTTCCCCCCTCTCCCCAACAATGTGATTAGTGTAAATGAGTTCACACCACAAGGGCACACAAGTTGCTCAGTTCTGTGCTGAAAGTCTAGAATTGCCAGATTCCTCATATACTACAAATGCAAAGACAATGCTGAGGAATGTGACTAAAGTAAACAAGTTTTTGTTTGTGCATCCTGGAATTAGTTTATCTCTTAATATCAGGGCTTCTTGTCACTGCTCTCTGGTGTGTACTTAATGTACTGAAAAGACAAGTAATGATGGCCAGTTTAAAGCTAGTTGGCTTTTGACAGATACATAGATGTTAGAATTGCAGTCGTAATTAATAGTAATTACAAATAATTTTAGTTGACTGTGAGTGTGTGTATAGTATAGGAGCCTGATTCTAGAAGTAGATCAGACTGGTTAGCACATTACGCCCATCTGTTTGTAGTGGAGTAACCAAAACTCTGGCAATGCTGGAGTGTACCACAGCTCCCATTTGAAACGTATGCCTAATTCCCCTTTCAGATGGAGCCAGAAAACAAAGGTTAAGGAATAATATATACTCCTGATCTGTTCAATTACTAAATCAGATTATGATTGGAAGATGGAACCAGACTCTTGAAGGTAGCGAAGAATTGTCCAATAACATAATTTTAGTCTCTGTGGACCATTTAGCTCTCTGCCTGTGTAAATTATTTTATGGGGATTGCTGCTAATGTCAGTGGACATCTGAGCTTTTTATAAAAGATAATGGCTTTGCATACAAAACCAGCATCTCTGGCTGAGAAACTCATGGACCGCTGAATGGTGGAAGTTAATGCCATCAGTGTTGTCTGGTTCTACATGGGGTGGGGGAGGCTCTTCACTGGCAATTTCCACTTTTCCGCTGTTGGGAAGGAGACCACTGAGCTGGAAGCTCATTTAGAGAGGCCCAGGAGAGTTGTTCGTATATCATGAGTTAACAGCAAAAATGATGTGATAATACCATGATACCCAGGATTAAAAATTTTCAGATGCACTTTTTTGCTTCCGATATTCTGAATGTCCCTATGGAATTCACTGCTGAAGTCTTACAAGAATTGTGGTCAAAAAATATCTGTGCAGTTATCTCTGTGATTGCTGACTGAAAAAAAACCCAAACCAGAATTGTTATAGGAAAGATGCAGCGTCTTTTCTTCTTTGTAATGGCTCTACAAGCAAAGGCCTTTGTTTCAGAAAATAGAATGGTTCACAGTTTCCAAGTTTCTGGTATCCTGCTTATTAACCTACCCTTAAACTTCATGGGAACATCAGTCTCAACCACATTATTTATGTTAATCCTTCTTTCTGATTTTAAAATTATGATTATCTAATGAGGGCACAAGAGCACACCAGAAGCTGCATACTCTGCAGTTCTCATTTTGAAATCTGACCACTAAATATTCCAGCAGCCTTTGACCTGTTCATCAAAAAGATTCTTGAGAGAGTTCAAATAAAATACCTTGCTGGAAATCACAGTCCACTGTCAGAAGAAAAAGAGTAATCAATGAATTATGGTCTGTGAGTTGCTCACTTATCTCTAAGATTCATATATTTTGTAATAATATGGTCCAGACTTTGCTAAAATAAGTCTGTGGTTCTTTGAGTGCTTTCTGGTATGTTGTATATGTACAAATAAAACCCTTATGTCTCAGAGATTAAGACGAAAAACAGAATACAATCTGGCTTCACATGTGCAAGGAGTAAGTATCTTTCATCTCATGGAAAAATTTTGTCATTTTATACTTGACCATGTCACAACAGTCTAAAAACAATACAAATGCCCTCAGTATGAAAGCACTGTCTGTATTCTAAGAAGAATATTATTTTACTACTTTTTAAATTATTTTTATATCCTCAATCATTTATATTCTTCAGCAAATTTGCATCTAGTCAAATTTGGATTTAAGTGTCAGTTTGTATCTGCAACACATACTATGGATCTTATTGGCTGCATAACACAGTGAGTTTAAATGGGTGAAGGTAATAAATCAGAAAACTTACATTTTTGCAAACTCTATTCTTGTCCTTATGTGTTACTCTGATTACAGTTGAGCAATTTCTGTCTATTTCCGTAAATCCTGTTGTCTAAAAAAAATCACTTCATTGACAATGCATTTGATGGGAAAGACATTCCCTTAGCTGTGAAAGGAAATTAAAATGTGTCTCACAGAGTAGTGGTGAGGCCGAGAGAAAGGTTTGAGTTTCTTGCTCTGCAAAAAGGGGAAAAGTCACAGGGAAAAAACACAGCCCTGAGGGAAAAAACTTTGGATATACCATGATCAGAAAGGCCTGATACTTCAGAGAAAGACCCTGTTGGTTCCATTTCTCTGAAAACAGGATGTGGTTTAAAGCTGTGCTGCTGTGACATCAGGCACACATAATGTAGAAGGCAGAGATAAAACTTCATGTTGTCTAAAAAGGTACATTATATATTATTTGGCTTAATTGCAGTAAAAGTAAACGAGATTTCTATTTTGAGTTATTATCTTGCATTAGACTATTAGTATCTGAGAGTGATTTATAGATCTAAACGAGTCAGGCTCGTTTCTCATCAGGCTGAGAAAGATCATTACTAAACTGTGTTTGTAGGCACATTTTTGTGAGCCAAGGAAACGATGTCTTGTTCCTTGGTGAATGCTCCAGTTAAAAGCTAAAACAAAATCATGGAATCTAAAACCTGATGCTACTGGAAAGACCAGTAGCCCCTGAAGAAGGATTTAGGAGAATGGGAATTTTAGAAGCTTGTTTGACAGCAGTTATCACTACTTCATCACTTGAAACCAAGTAGCCATATCACTCTCAACTGGAATGGAATCAAGAGCTTTGTCCCCACTGAAATTGTTTCTTAAAAACCATAAAGCACCTGAGTTCATTATAGCCCACTGAAAAAGGAATTTGTCATGTGAGGTTTACTGGTGGGTGATTTTTTTCCTGTTTTGGATGGTTTTACATCTTTTGTGGTCTAGGGTGTGTCTAGGGTCTATAGGTGGCATACATGTGGTCTCTGTTGGATTTTCAGGACTTGAAGGTTACATTTCTTTTCATTGAAGGTAAGCCCTTTTGGGTGTGAAGTTACTGTTGGTTTACAGCCCTACCTTTCCCTGTATCTGAGATGGGGAGCAGTTAGAGAGTGAATGTTTCTCAGTTACCCATCTCCCTCACAACTCCAGCATAAGAAATGGTCACAGAGGCATTTTAATTCTTTGTAATGATGTTATCTTTGCTTAACTGGATATTGAAAATACCCAATGTACGGTTTTGTTGGGAGCTCTAACTTCTTCTGCCTTTGTGTAACAATAAACTACAACCCTAGAACCTTGCCTTAATCTGAGAAGGTTTTGAAGCATGCCAGAATTAAAGAGAATACAACTGAAACTTAGCTGAACCATGAGAGTGTTGTGTGACCTTCTGTCATGATCTAATAGATGACGGATGATTGCTGATAGACAAAGCACTGCAATGAAGTCATTGTCCCCAAAATTTGGTATACTGTCTTTAACGGGAATTTGATTAGATGTTTATTAAAATAAATATATTGCAGGCATACCTGGAGCATGGGCTCTACTCCCAACTTGAATAAAAGGCAGTCACTGTCAGCAGAGTGTGTAAGATTTGAAACATAGGTGTAACTAAAAGAAAAAAGAAGTATGTTATTTTCTGCTCCCTCCCTTCTCATTTTCACGTCCAAGTTTTCCACGTTCTGAAAATGAAATACTGTTCAAGCTTTCCCATTTTGGCAGGATGTTTTAAATGCTTTGTCTGATATTATTGACTGTCTTTTTAATAACCTATAAACATTTATTTGTTAAAATCTGATTTTCTGTGGTTTTGTCATATTACAAAAATGATAGTTGCACCGTACAGAGCTCCATACATTTGATCTACTCAATCTAACCAACTCTTCTACAATTCAGTAATGTCTAAGTGTACTATATCAATATTTTGAAGGGCTTAGCTGATGAAATAAGAAATATAACAATATTATTGTGACAGCAAAAATAGGACTTTTTCAATATGACATTAACTATATTAATATTTTACTTGCTAAAGCATAAGTCAGCAGGAATTTGCCTTCTAAAAATCGTATCAGAACAGAGGGGTTTGCATGTGTGTGTACGAGTGAATTTTTGCAATTAACTTGCACTTCATTAAAACTAAATTTTATTAATATCTAGACATACCTAATGCTAACCAGAAATTCACCAATTATCACTAGAAAGATTAGTCACGTCTTGAAGATAGAGAAATAATAATAGAAATATAATTTCTCCCTTTGATTAAAATTCAATGAAGCATCTAATATAGCCTCTTGCACTTTATTTTACATTTTAGCAAATGGCTTTAAGAAGTGTAATCAAAGTTCATGTGCCTGAGGTAATGGCTGCATCCTTCTTTTCTAGCCAGTGGAGCACTACAGCTCCAAATACTTACCCAGGATCTTGCTTTCTGTTTGGGGCTCCTACAATATCATTAGGAGCATTCAACCTAGAATGAAAGTAAGATTTGCAAAAAAGATTTACAGCTTGTAAATGATATTTTTTCCCTAAGTGACTTAACCTTCAGGAAGCCCAGTAATTCATAGATGTCACTTCTGAGCTGGCTTTATTCCAAAGGGGAAAGGAAAATATGACTGCTGCAGCACCATCTATCAATCAGATCTGAATCCGTGTAATATATTGCAGATTAGACCACAAGTTCTTTCTCTAGGCAATTAATTTGTGTGCAAGCCTAGATGTAATTCAGCTTTAGAAAGGTTTTAAAAATGGAAGTCATTAGCAGTGGTACAGAATATTTTTCTTAATATTTAGGTCCTGTGTGGAAAACCTCCCCTCATTCTAATTAATTGTTTTCATTTGTTCTGAAGTATTTTAGTGACTTTTAAAACAATGAAATGTGTACAAAACTTAGTACAGCTACTTACGGCCAGGCAGATGAGGAATTTGAAGTACAGCGCATGAGTGAATAACCTTAGAAACAAGTGTGCATATGCAAATATACACACAATACTGATTGGCTTTGAAATTTTTTATCTTTAAATTCAGAATTCTGAAGTTCAGTGAGAGAATATAAATAACTGAAATCTCTCTTGACCGGAGTGTGTCGCGTTCATTCTCCAGAGATTCTATGACTTCCAGCAGTTTCATGCCCCAGCTGACTGGATTTTAATTAGCACAAACACAGCATATCTGGCATATATGTTTGAAAAGACCAAAGTAGACATCAGCAAATAAGAGGCACAGTGGCATATGGATCTTGGATTTTTAGAAGGTGGTTGCAGAGAAGGGAGAACTTTCCTTGTGATCTAGTAATTTTTTATTTATTTACTTTTCTTCCCCAAAAGCTCACTGCCTGAGGCATACTTTAAAATACTTCACTGACATTAGACCTGAGTAGGAACACTGTGCTGCTTTTTTTATGCAGCTGAGATATGTGGCTGTAATTAGACTGGTGATGACGTAATGGTTGGCAGCTGTCTGCATAAGCTCTGCAAGCTCTTTTTGTGCTGCTTATCTCTATCACACCTTAAATATTTTCATTACTTTGCTTAGGAAAGTAGAAAACAAGAGGAGTAGACTTCACTGCGCACAAACTTGGTAATTTTATATCCCCCGTCTGTTCTGCCTTGGTGCTATTTCCATGGCTGAGTAAGAGAATGGAGCATCTTAAGTTTAAGAATATGAACTGTAAAATTACATATGAGGAATAAATACTGAGGAGGAAGAGGAACTACTTAAGGGATTATATTGGTTTAAAGGTTTCTGTTACCTATCTATGATGGAAATGAAAGGAAAAAATGATTCATGTATCACCCACTGATTCATAATTTGATCACAAAGATTTTTATATTAATTTGCTGCCTTTAAAAATCATTGTTCATTTCCAGGATGGTAGAGCCCCTGTGTCTGCCGACATGTCAGCTTGCACAGGCCCAGCAGATTGACCGAAATTTGAAGGCAGAAATATTTGCCCTGGAAAATCAGGTATTAACAGTAGTTATGTTTCTATTTAGGTTTCTGTCATGTTTTGCAGTTTAGGGTATGAGACTGCTGTGGTTTAAGTCTAGCCGGTAACTCAGAACCACGAAGCCAATATTATCCCAATGTTAGAAAGTCCCACTAACCATTCCTCTCAGTGTAGGTTTTAACAGCCCATTGTACCATTTGATTTTTGGAGAGGCTGGTGCATGGTAGGGGATG
>JBCJKH010044432.1:0-19851 GCA_039877255.1 Loriculus beryllinus
AATATTTAAAAGCTCACTTTGTTTAATATGTTTTCAAGTACAAGATGTTAAGTAATTATGTATGATGTGGTGGTCTTTTATTAGGTAGTTAATGACCATCTGGGAATTCAAGCCTCAAGGCAATGCCAAGGGCTTCTGAGTATTAGCTGGCCATTAACATAGTGCTAATGGACTAGCATACTCTACATGATTATTAACTAAGCATAAAAAAAATAGCATTCAAATTAAAATAGGAAATTCAGGTTTAAGGCTTCTCTAGCATCCTTAATTTAATCAGATCATAGTGACCCATATGGCTGAGTCTTGTGTTGAACTGGATCAAACGACAAAGACATTCAAGCTAGCATCAACTCTAGACAAACTGGAGTTACACAGCCAGGTCCCCACTGCTCCCAGGTGTGAACATCCATGTGTCACAGCCCAGGAGCCTGCTCACATGAGGAATCCTACTTCTATCCCAGTCCCCCTGCATCACTTGGGTGTCAGTAAAACAGGAGCATGGCAGGATGCTGCCCTTCCCCAGCATAATGAATGGAGCCAAGAGAGATGCCTCAACCTCCTACACCCCTGAGGTCCGAGGGCTCCGTGTTGGACAAGGTGGCAGAGACTGGTGTTATACCAAAAGCATTGGCTGTTCTGTCAAGACTAGGACCGTATTTCCCCACTACTGTACACTTTGCACTCACTGAATTTTTCTGGTGTTTTCTTTTCCCTTTTAATTAAGTGATGAAAGACCAAGATAATGAAAGATATTCATTGTAAACAAATCTAAGATAAAAAGGCCTGGTGCATTTTAATATGCTCAGGCGATGTTGTAGTGCATAAACAATATTTCAGAGAGGAGGTAAGAACAGATACAGATTTTGTTTCACTGCTGCCTTGATACTGTACTTCTCATATGCAGGTATCAACATCGCTTTCGTAGAAGTTAGAGACATAAATGATCTATTAGATTATACTGTTCTCTTGACAGGATAATGTGCTCTGTATAGACTTGTATTGAGTTTGTTTTGTCATCATTTGTCATAAAGTCTCCACAGGCTTCAATTGCCCTCATTTTGCCATCAGAGTGACATCTTAATATGGTCTCTGCTCCACCGAGTTGCCATGACATTATCATGAGATCATTAGACTATGCTAAGTCTCATGCAAGAGAGAAAACCACGAAGAAGAAAAAAAGAACCGAACCCAGAAAATTGATTTGAAAATTTCATTTCTATTTCTTTCATTGCACTACAGGTCTTTGGGCAGGAAAAAGAGGTGTTTGAACACAAGCTTCAGTGGTAACCTCATGAATGCCTAAGAACAGCCTGGGATAATTTGTGCAAACTATCTTTGCACAAGATGTAAAAACATTTCTATTAAAACAAAAGTGCCTTTATTGTTATCACAGACCTTTTGTTTCTTAAAAAAAAAAAAAAAAAAAAAAGGTGCATTTTTCTCTGATAAAAGGATCTGATTAAAATAGGGTGTAAGAAATGTGAAGGAAAAACTCTAAAAAGAATAAAAGAATCAGTGTCAAACAAGTGTAATTCCTAGAGAAGGAATGGCCGTACATAAAGGTTTAGCTAAAGACTTTCCATCTTTCTTTTTTGCAGGCAAAGAAAACTATTTAGAAATTTATTGAATAGCACAGTGCATTCCAAAAGGACCCAGAGGAATCTGAGCTCTTAACAAGCTGTATACTTTTGTGGTAACTGATGAAGGGAACAGTCTCTGGGCCGAAATACAATTGTTTAATAGGACATAGCAATGCTACACGAAGCCAAGAGCCAAAGGAAAAAAGAACTATGCCCAAGGTGTGTGCAGTTAATGCAAAATATTTGTGCTATGTCGCTGGAGCACACATGATCTCAAGTCCAGGAAAAATTAAAAGGTTAAAAAAGTTACAACCAAAGAAACAACAGGACAGTGCCAAGCAAAAGGTCACAAACAAATGAAAAACACATCAAATGGCTCACCCACTGATGTGCTCTAATAGCAAAATGACCCCCATTAAAATGTTCACTGTGAGTGTAGTATCAGAAGCTCTCCAAAGAATGCATGAAAATGTTGGCTTCCTAAATTAATCAAGTTTTATGGCTTGCTTGGAAATTTTGGTTAGGACTTCTAAATACTAATGTACCACTTCAGCTAATATAATTTCCCCTTCAAAACACACCTTCTTTTCCAGTAATAGGAAGTCCGTTTATTACTGCCACCACCCCAATTTTATGGCATCCTATGTGCTCACATGTATTACCCAATACTAGGAATGATCTTGGCTTAAATTTTATGTCCATTTGCCTTAATCATTTCGCTCCACTGTGCAAAGGGGAAAAAGAAAATAAAGGTTTAATGTGAAATCTGAAGGCAAAGGGATCTCACTTTCTAACAGTGTGTACTGTGCCCATCCAGAGCAATTATTATTGCTCATTACATTTCCATGTAAAAATCATTACATTTTATATCACAATATGCATTTTTTTATAAGTAAGCTTTAAGCAAATTAGAATACTTAATATGTTTTTTGAGCTTTTGCCAGGCGTGTGCTCCCAAGCCGGTTCCTCCTATTTACATTGTAGCATTTATCCATTTCCAAATATGAGAAGATTTATCTATCAGATTCTGTGCAAATTCAGTACACAGATAATTTGTAAAAAGCTTTCTTTGTGTTTTGGTGGGGTTTTTTTTTTTCCAAATGTTCTGTGGTTTTTCTAATCTCATCTCTTTTCTAATTTCCTAATCATATAACCTTGAAGTCTAAAGACACAGCCTGTGATAATCTGTGTAAACTGTCTTTATTGTTATCACAGACATTTATAGAAAAAACCCCAAAACAACACACGCACACACGAGCACACATTCAAAGCTGCCTTTTAAGTAATACTTTAGTCACAGTTCAATCAGATCCACATTACTGCTACTCATCAGATAGAAAGTGTTCGCGAGCAGGAGGGGGATATTGACTTTAAAAATTCACTGGCGAGGCGTACAGAGCCTGCAGGAATGTCAAAACTCCAACCTGCATTTTGATGTTTTTGCCTCAGGTTAGTCTTGACTGACATGCTTGGAGCACTCTTGTTTGTGCTCCGGCATCCATTAACTGTCCTTGACTCAATGTTATGTGGGCCTTTACGGTCAGCTCGGTGCCTAATGGTTACAGCAGATTAGATGCCACGAGGTGTAAGAAAAGCATACGCCTCACTTTAAGGGATCACATTGGTTGGGTGCTGCTTCATTGGGGGATTTTGTTTGATCCTAAATTAATGAGTGCCTGTTAATTATTATTCTGATAACTCTGCTTCACGTGGGAGCATGCCAGGCAAGTGGTGCTGTAAAAAACCAGAGTTTTGCAAAAAGAAAACGGAATGTCAAGGTTGAGATGTCTTTGAGTGGGCTGGGTTTGCATCCAAGGCATTTCACTCGAGAGTGGATGTCGCTGGATATGGGGAAAAGAAAGTCTTAGCTGTACTTTTGTTCAGCATTAAACAACTGCCTCGCAAAGACAGCTCAGGGAAGGCTTATCAGTCCAGCGTAGAGATAGATGTATATGTCTGTAACCCGCTGCAATGTGCGTTGCTGACTTTCCTTCTTTGGCTTTGTTCTTCCTTGGTTTCCTCAAAGTTTTTGAAGAGTAATCCAAAACCCACTTGCACTCAGGTTCAAGGAAAGTCTCCCTTTCAAAAAGGAGGTAATATGGGCACTGAAGCGGTGTTAACATTAACAATCACTTTAATCATTCTGATGTCACTCCCATTAATATATATATAGAGAGAGAACTCTGCAGTAAGTGCTGACAGGTACAAATGTGCCCATAGAAATGTTTTTCTTTAACATCAAACTCAGATAAGCTTCGGAGGTGCCTATATTCATTTACTGGGAAGTACTGAGATTAGACAGATGTCTCAATTTAAAAAGGGAGAAAAACACTCTCATGTAGATGTGACACTTGCTCACCTGTGTTTTTCTGCCAGTCTATATAATGCTATCAGAACATAACCAGAGTTTTGATTTATACACCTCATTTGACGTTGACTGGCAGCTCTACAGAGAACACATGCAAAGAGATGGTAATTTAGGAATATGGAGAGCTTATTAGGCCAAATGGAAAGAAAAAGATAAAAAAGATCATTTCATTTTACTTCTTTTGAAATTAAATGGAGACCAAAGCACCAAACCCGAACATCACCATGCTGAGGCACTGGGAGCATGAACCTGGACAGGGCCCAGGATGTGCAGATGGCCCCCATCTCTGCAAAAGGTCAGGTGGGGAATACAAAATGCCCTCAATTCTAGCTTTGGAGGGGCTAGACATTTTAATCTGACTTAATAGTTGAGGGCAATCTAGGTTATTAAATTGACCTCTTTTACTTAGCTGAGATATTTCACAGGAGGTGATCCTCACTGCTCTGTGACTTGGTGCTTCTCAGCTGTGTTTCATAGGTGACAATGTAGAAAGTGCCCCTTCGGCTCACCAGGTCACCCATAACCATGAAGTTGGCTGCCTACATTTAGCCTACATATTTCAGTCTCAAAACCCTCATCTGGGCTCAGCAAACCAAGTTGAAAAGCTCTAAGAAAAAGAGGGTTCTACATAGGAATGTAATTTCTTCTGGTAGTGTTAAAGTTGGCTGAAATTGGATAATGTTATTGATAATGGCTTGGGGCATTTGAAACAGCAAAATGTTTGGAATTAGAATATGACAAGTGATTAAAAAACTGAGATGAATAAGAAAAAGAAAAAAACCGTATGTCCCCACATAACTTGGTCATGAAATGTCAGGAGGTCACATAGCTGACTCCTTTCTTTCACTAGACCATAAATTTCATTGTCTTGGAATAATGTTTTCCTTTCACCAAAAATCAACTAAGGCAGCATTGGAATCCTGTAAGCACAAGGGTGTTGAGAAATGGCTATATATTTTTTCTCACTTTTTTGTGTCTTGCATTGCTAAAGCCACTTGAAATGTCTTCTGTCTCTGTTTGTTTTCCTTTGGAATAAAGTTTACTGCTTGTGAATAGTTCTCAGCTGACAGCCCTTGAGACCAGAAAGCCTGCTTCACAGATGCAGAATGAACCAGCACAAGAAGTGGCTTCGTTGGCAACTTCCCCACAATGTTAAAGACTCTCTGCCTCAGCCCTCATCTAGTAGGTGGCCAGTTTAGTTCTTGTGGGCTTTGGCCTCAGTTATCTACTGCCTGACTATCAATAGACAAGGTCACCTCGTGGTTGGTGTTAATTTGCCTTGAAATTTAAAACCCCACACCTATGAGCATGCCAGGTTGTGTGGATCATCCAGTTGTGTGCTGAGTCCCAGATGGAAAGCATCTGGTATCTCCAAACTTGTGCTGTTTTACATACAACTTCCAAGTGAACCTGGGACTAGTCAGGCGGCTGGTTCTTTTCTATCTAATCTGCTCCAAGTCTTGTGCTGGGGTTCAAAGTAAAATCAGTTCAAATGGGCAAAAATAGTCACTTCTTAGCTTGACAATGAACTCAACATGTTTGGGGCATTGCTGAAAAATAAATTCAATACAGCTCCCTGGTCATGGCATCCCGTGTGGTAGCATGGGGCGGGCATGAAGCCTTCTGCCAGGCACATGAATCGCAGTGGGAGCTGCAGAAGAATAAGCAAGGTCTGCTTTGGCCTATTTCCTACAAATCGCTTCTTGCTTCTGCTTTCAGGTACAGCAAACTCATGGGTACGTCAGGAGCTGCACCATGGTGCATCAGGTCTGCTGGGCCAGACCCAGAGCTTTGTCACAAGCTTCAGGACTAGAGGCAGAAGAGTGTGACTGAGCCATCACCATCTGCCTGTGCTGCTCAGACTCAGTACTGCAGGTAGGCTGGTGCTCACATGCATGTGTTTGCAATGCACGGTGAATGTGGAAGACAAATTCTATTCCTGGTCTGAAAACAAATCACAATGTGCTTTATGAGCTGTGCCTACTTGAAAAAGGGTCTCAGTGACTTCTAGAGAAGCTCCATTTCCTGATGAGGTATCATCTTTTTGAGGCTACAACAGAAGGCAAAACTTGAGGCTTCTGGGAACTTCCTTTGGGTACAGTTTTTTATTAAATACATTAAAGGATGTATGTGAATGAGAGCAAGAGGTGTATTGCAAGGTGAAGTAGTCTTGTTTCATGCACCGTGCTACCACATGGCCAATGCGTTGTGTGTTTGCTGGGAGTGAAAGCAGCAAGCCTTTGGTCCTCAGTCATTACACAGAGGTAAGCACTTGTTGAAATGGCAAGGAGACTTTGAGCCCTGCATCTGTGCTAGAGGGTGACACACGATGAGCGGACACTGAGAACTGCCAAACCTTGTTGTATACGCGTAGACATTTCTGAATTACAGATGCCTCACCTTGTTACAGCAGAATCTGTTGTTTTGTGGCCATCTCTACAGAAATCATGTGCCTGCTGGAAGCATCTGTATCCTGGGGATTACCTCTGCAGAATGTATGCGCTGTAAGTGGAATGTTTTAGTCCTGGCTTTCATTGCTGTGATGGGGGAAGACTGGGTCAGCATGCACAGCTCCCATCTGGCCACGGGGAAGGCATTCAGGCTGGGTGCAGCCCTGTAGTCCCCAGTTCTTGACACTTGATAACGCTGCAGTCGGGTGACAGGAATTGGGATCTCCGGGGCTTTGCAATGCATTCATCACAGCCCTATTTGTTTTGCTCTGAAGTTTCCTGTGGTTTTCAGCTCTGTCGGAGCTGCTGTGATTCCCAGATAAGTGTGTTTGGCTGTGGGTGCGGCTGAGCCAGAGGAGGGTGCCATTTCGGAGGTTTTGCTGTGGGATATTTTTAGCTGGAGGAATAAGCACGTGCGCGAGGGAGTTTTCCCGATGGAACACATGATTTCAGCACACTGTGGAGCTCACCTCAGTGTGAGATTAGCCACACAGAGCGGATGTGAATAAAAAACAAAAGATACCTTTAAGTTGGCCGGCTCTAATGCTGACCCCAGAGCAGCTCCCACTAACAAGCCACCCACCCAGCACCCACTGATGTTGTTACTCATGTGCAATGCCCAGAAATGAGGAAGTGCTGTTTGATTTTGACTGTGCTGTTTGACCCTGTTGTTTAACATGCATCTCGTACAGCTTTTTATAGACGGTACAGTGCAGCTTAAAAACCCCCAAAGTGCCATGCTAGGGAAGAAACCAAAGACCACATGCACCTAAACAAGTGCTACAGCAAGATTTTAGACATGTAGGGGTACCTTGCATCATGAACCTCTGCACTCAGCAGCCACACCACCCCAGACGCACCTGAGCATACGAACCTTCCTGCTGCTTCACCTTGGGGTTGCCTGAGGGCTGCCAACCCACTCCTGTGTGCACAGACCTGCTCTGATTCCATAGTGAGGCACCCAACCCACATCCAGCAGCTATGGGCACCCAGAAAAGAAGAAAGAATGTCAGCTTGCTTTCCCAGGGAGTGGTATAGATCTACTCACAGATTTACTCAGGGAAAGGTGACCACATACTGTGCAGGCTTATCTACCTTTTCTGCAGTTACCTACAGTTCTTGCACTGATCTGCTGGGATTTAGCCCATCCAATCTATCTGCCAAAACAGTCCCCCTGCACCGTGATGTAGTGATGAAGGAGTAACCAACGCTAGTGTTCTCTCCCTGGTTTCAAGATGGGGTGCTTATGCCATGGTTAAAATGGTGCATGGGGTCACCCACAGAGCCAGTAAAAGGAGCAGAGATAACGACATGTTGGATGATGGAGAGGGTGGGCAGAAGGTGCAGGGCTGGTCTTTTGGATTTTTCTTGCTGTCTTAACCCATGAATTTATATGCTTAAACAATGTTAGAAAATCCAGAACATCTCTCTTCTTCCTTGCAGCCTTGATCATTTGGAAGGAGAGCCATATGCTTCTATGCCTGCTTGTCTCTAGTCCCACAGATCTTGCTTTCCTTTCTTCACATTGGCACTCTTTCCCTAGGGGGGATGCTGGTGAGCTGACATTAGCCTATAACCTGGTGCAAAGGACCCTTCCCCAGAATGAGGAGGTGAACTGACTTTGGCAAAGCACTGAACAAAGATCTTGCATTTCTTGGCCAGATACTTGTCATTAAATTGTGAAGGTGCCTACTTCTAGGGTGAGAGCCAGGTCCTGAAATAAGGAGAGGTATCCAGGTGCAGAGATGGCACTAGATTTCAAGCAAACGCATGCTTCACTCTTTTATTAACAGTGAGCAGAAGTTTCAGAGTATTTTCCTGGAGCACTGACCTCTCAATGCACTGTTGTGAGTTTGGGCTTTGAAATTCTCGACTCGTTGGTATCTAAACCCTTCATTTGATCTGGCCCAGCCACGTCTGCAGCAGCCTGGAAACTGAGAGAAGGAGTGATCAGTTTAGTGCTCCATTAATATCGTGGTGTATGCAGAAGGGAAAGTACCAACAACATCACTGCCCATAAGCAGTTGGAAAAGTAAATGCATCATAATTTTTATTGCTATTACAGAATATGGCTGTTTATAACTTAACTCTGCAAACACTTACTAGTGTCAGAAAATACTTTAAAATGTGCTACTTACGTCCTTCATCATTAAATCACCCATGCAGCCCAGTCAAAGCTAGGTAGAATTCCAGTTTCCAAAGGCTGGCTTAAGTTACTTCTCATACATACAGAAGAAAGCTGAACTTCTCTAAGCAAATTTTGAGAAAGGGTAAGGGTAATTGCTGCTTGAAATATAGACACAGGGAAGATCACAGATGATAAAATCAGTGCAGTTTAACATAGTAGCACTCATAAACGTTTAAAGGTATATTTATACAAGACATATTAACTGTCCAAAGATAACTGTTAAAAAAAGAATAAATAGAGGTCTTCTCTTTAGAGATCTTCCTGTGAGGATGCTTTTTGAAGCCATTTATACCCTGGGCTTCTACAACGTAAATTGGGAATAAATTGTAAAACTTAAAAGAGCGATGCATGTTAAAGTAATTCCTTTAGATTCTGCTGCCTTCTCACTTCATCAGGTTATCTCAGTTCTTATGTTCTGGGAAATAATAGATAATCATCATTATCCCATAGTCACCTTCTTTGTACTTTTTAGAGTTTTCTAAACCTATGCATTTCAAAGACAAAAGAGTCTTCATTATTTTCCCCTCTGTTGTCCTTCCTCACACTTTTCTGTTCCTACACTTGTGGGTTTTATTTTGGAGGAGAAAAGCAGAGTTGCTCTCAGCTCAGGATGTGACCCCCTCTTGCTGGCATTCATCTCGCCTCTTTTCTCAATGATTCCTCACATTGTTCTTTTCTCTCTGACTATCACTGAGTGCTGAATTGAGGTTTTTTAGTGAATGACTCTACAGTATCTATAATAACTCCAAGATCTCCTCCATGAATGACAACAGTGCATTCAGAGTTATTTTTTCCTGTTTACTTTATAAATACCAATGCTGCATTTCACCTGCCTTTTCCCAACCCCAGCATTCAGTTTGTGAGTTTCTGTGGCAGTTTTCAGTCAGCTTCTGCTGCAGCTCTCCAATATATTTTCTATCAGAAAGTATTGCCATTTCAGAGTTTTCACCTTTTCCACATGATTAATGGAGGTACAGCATGGCCAAGTCCTCTTCAAATCACATCAGTAAGCTCGAATCCATCATTAAAATAATGATTTCTGCTTGCTCTTAGCCTTTATTTCATATCTGTTCGTCACTTACTAAACCACATTAGAAGTTTCTTACATTTCTTTAAATGGAATTTACAGTGAGGAAGGTTACGAACAGAGTTTTGAAAACCCACTAAATAATGAGCAAATTATCTTAGTCCTTAAGTTTGCAGTCTCCTTTTAAAACTCTGGCAGGTTTGTGTGCATGACTTCCCTCTGAAGAATTTATAACTCTTTTTGGATATATATTTGAACTCAGCTGTTAATCTCATTTCTTGTTGTATTTACTATCAATCCAATCAGGTTTACAGGATATTTATTCTAGCAATTTCTTTCTAAAATACTTTATATTATGCCATGAATTTGAAGCAGATCCACATCCTCATTCTCTCTGAAGAAACAATCTCTATTCACTGCTTCTCCTAAAAACAAGTATGGAGAGGACTATGTAGAAAGCTAGTTCATACAGATCTGCATGTATTACTTTTTACTCATTCTATTTGCCTGGGTGCAGCTGCATGCTGATTAAACTACTTGCAAATTTACGCAAGAGTTTCTGGATCTGGCTGAATCCTTGTAATGCTTTTGTTTGGCTTTTGTTTAGTTGTTTGGTTGGGGCTTTTTAATGTAGAAATAAATGTAGGCTACTGATGCATTTCCATCCCTTTAACTTCTGTGACTCTATTCACACAGCATGATGCTCTTTCTGAAGGTATCCCTCCAACTCCAGTAGTTTTCGTCTTGAATCATAGATTTCATGTAATCCTCTAGTTCCCTTTTTTGGTTTGTTCTGCAAGCACTGAACACCTCCTGGTAGAGTGCCTGAGATTATTTTAATGCTGCACATCTTTCCTGTTCTGGAAATTTATCCTAAGCAATTTCTGTAGACTATAAAGGTAGGGGATTACACCTTCACATTCCTCCGATGCTTTTAGAGTTTTCTTGGTGTGCCAGGTATTTATCTTGGATTATGTCATCAATGATTTTAAGAAAATGCTGATCTCCCTTTTTTCATTTCCAAAACCTGTCAAGGAAACCGTAAAGTCAAAATTCAGCCCCTGTATGTTCAAAATCCATATATGTTGCTAAATTTATAAATACATATGATTGAATATACTAACCATATAGTAATTGAACTGCACAAGTATATTATATCTATATTTATATATATATATATATACATATGCAATATGGTCATCAGCTGTTCTCCTGCATTCAACCTAGATCTTTTAGGGGCATTGATCCAGTTGCACCAATGCTTTCCCATGCATGTTCTTTCTCTTATAATTTCTTGGTTTTCATGGGTAAAATGAAAAAAAACACCTCTCTCTTGTTCTCCACCCTACACAGGAACATTACTTCTGTTCTTGTGTTTCTTGTTCTGTTCCTTTAATAGGCCCAAGTCCAGATTTCCTCTTGACCAGATATGGTAAATATATTCTGAGTTTCCTCATCAAAAGAGAAAAGATCCTTACTTATATTTTCTTGTGATATCTTTCATTTGTAAGTGCGTAACACATGAATTCATATGACAGTAAACTGGAATAGAGCCTACTTTCTAATATGTTCCGAGTCTGGAGCAAATAAATATACAACATCTCCCCACACACACACTTCTGCTAGTTAGCATGTGGTAATTAACACTTGTTAAAATGACTAAAATTCCAAATGTGGACATGCTCTGTGAGAAAACCTCGGTGTGATTATAGAGTAAGCCTTCCGTCAGAAGAGAATGGGTATTTTTAGCAATCCTCATCTCATTTTTGTATGAGTTTTGTCATATCTGAATCCAAAAGAAATCAACTTTGGATTCTGTCACTCATGTGTTTCCATCAGCATTTTCACAGTCCAGGGGATTCTCACTTTGTTGTTTTCATTCTCATTTTAGCAAGAGATGCTGAAACTAAACTACCACGGATTCCTGTGATGAAAAGGGTCTGGAAAGGGGTCGATGGGCAGTGGCAGGGAGATAGGCCAATGAAATGCTGGGGGAAAACCTTTTGGAGAAGCCTTTTCCCTGTTGCCTTGCATTGCCCATAGCTAGTGGGAATGAAAACGCTTTGCTGGGGGCAGGAGAGGAGATCCATTTGGCAATTTTCACTCCTTTTGCACAGGCAGAGTGACTACCAAAACTCACAGAAGCACAAGTTAAGGTTCAAATCTCTGTATGATAAAGGTCAGTGCTGGTAATGAGATGTTCATCAAATGAGTTATGAGTTCAGAAGGCACCAGGAGAAATTTCTCCTTCCAGGTAGGTTCATTATGTATAATATTATAAAACAACCAATGAAAGGGGCAAGGATGAGTTTCCTATAGAGGACAGTGAGGTGACAAGTAAGAAAGCACAGTAGGTTTGTGGTCAAAAACTTGTTTGCACTTATTTGATTGCTTTTAACTGAGCCTGGAAAGCAGTGATGGGCAAACCCGCTCGACAAGGCTCAGGGATATTTCAGGTTCTGAAACTGGGAAAGAGAGCTGAGAAACATGGAAAAGTGTTGTAAAAGTGAGAGTTGAATAGATTTTCTACCAGTGAGTCTGCCCTAGCAAAGCAGCTTTCAGGGCTCCATCTCGGGCTGAATGAAAGCTGCTGCGTTAGGACAGCAGTGAAACAAGACTGGCAATTATCACTGGCGCTTTTACAAGTGAGGAGCTTACAGTGCTCATGTGATATCAAGTGCTTGTTGTGTGCTGAGCAGTTTTTCTGGAAGCCTTGGCTTTGTTTTCCGTTAGTCCTGAGAACAAAAAAGAAATGTTGCAAGGAAAGTGCAGAACGTATCCAAAAAGAACAATGGAATTGCGCTTGATTTGTTTAATTCTGAAATCAAGGTCACTTACAAGTACTGCAGCTTTTATTTGTTTTATTGTTGGGTTTTGGGTTTTGTTTTGTTTTTTTGTTTTGGGTTTTTTTATTTTTTAAAGGATTGGTTTTTTTTTTTTGGCAACATCTTTCTTTTCATTTGATGGTTCTGTCATCCCAGAACTGTATAGGTTACTGATCCTGCCTGTATTCAAAGCTGTTATTAAGTGGAGTCTTTTAGATTTTAGAGAAATGATAATGGTTCCAAAGATGACAGAAAGTGGCAGCTGGTGACAAAAAACCCCCTTGATAAGACGACAACAGTAAATCAAACTACTGCCACTTTTTCGTTTCATGTTTGTTAATACCACCTCGCCTTTTGAAGTTTAAAGCAAGGTTCAAAAGAGCCAGGTGCTGAATCATAATATTAAAGCAAGTAAGGAGCTCCATGAAAGAGAGGAGATCTGAGAGGGGAAAGCAACAAACACGGCTTTCAACTGCCTTTTGTCGGCCTTTCTGCAGATGTCACCAGTTGTTATCCCCAGCAGAGGCTTCAAGCTTGTAGCAGTGCCTCTGGCTGATTCCAACTCAACGTTTCAAGTGTCAATCAAAAAGGAAGGACGAAGCTTAGGTCCTGGTCATTGTCCTGTGAAAAGAGCCAAGCATTTAACATTGATTTAGCTCCCTCAATATACAAAGATAGAGCCAGCTTTGTGCAGCAAAAGGGCCTTTGGCAAGGTTGCTTATAGAGCAATTCCATCGCATCCGATGCTCCTTGGTTTAGCTGTCACACTGCAGTGTCTGGAGTCCTATGAAAAGTTATTCAGGAATGAGTGAGCAAATTAAAAAGAAATAACATGCTCTCCTAAATAGCAATGCAAGCTATAGAAAGTGCTCTTAACGTCATTTAGCCCTGAAAAGCATTTTTAATAAAGTATTTTGTGCTTTTAAATGCCTTTTAACAGGGAGAATAAGATGTTTCAGAACAAGAGGAGGCCCTTGTGAAACCCATCTCCATTGGATTGGATAAGCAATTGTACCCACAAAGTGTCTTTGGTCAAGTGCTTGTTTATTTTCTTTTCAAGCCAGTTATATTCACTGCCATCCATATACTGCATTATCCTTCCATATGGGTGTTAAAAATGCCCCCAAACCCAATGACGACAAAAACGCCCTGCCTGAATGCCACAGATGCCCCCATTCCAGCTTTCTCATATTTTCTCATCCTTTCTCATGTCAAATTACTGCCTGCCTTTCTCTCATTTTCTTAAGGACACCTTGGGAATGATTTCCTTCTCAGCCATTATAGTCTCACCAGCTCTCGTGGGCACTGCTGATGAGACAGGCATGGAAATGACCAGTCGTTCAGTGGCCATGCTTGGACCATTTTGGAAGGGTCTTGGTAGCGGGTAAGTTCACACAAATGTGGTAAAAACCACATCTTTGTCATTAAAATACAAAGTGGAACTGGGTGAAACACAAATAAAGTAAGCCTGTTGTTTCAAACAAAGTCAAGGCAGGATAGATTCATCCTTTGTACCTGGAAGTAATGCTAAATTCATGAGGAAAAAAGAAATACTGTCATTTTGCTTATAAACGTGTTTCTTCATGAGGTTTCCAGCATCTTTCCATTCAAGTTTAGTGCATGAGTGACTGTCTGAGCCACAGGCTGACCTGGTGTCACAGATACAATATTCTTGGTCCAACAAAATTCTTGTGCATGCATCCAGCTTCAGTCAGATCAGAAATGCAGTTTAGAGGTGGGGAAAATGTTCCCCTTTTGCACGATCAGTATTGCTACTGTTTTCTGTTTCTCACAATGTTTTTTTCCCAATATTTTAATCCTACTCTGTGCAGAGTAAATATCATGGGAATTGTCACAAGAAATAAAATGTTTCCATGATGGCAGTCATTTTGCAGAAGCTTGTTCCCCTTCTTAGAGGCTAGTTTTCTAGTAATACCTTCCCAAGTCAAAACCACACTGACTGACAGTACTTCTCAGCCTCAGTGAAACAGCACAGCCCCTAAAACTAGCTGTGTGCAATGGTAGTTTTTCTGAACGTGGGACAGGGTTACTTCTGAAGAGTCTTGAAGGAGCCACCTTCCTCAGGCTGCTCCTGCACTTGTGTGGCTCCTGTTACCTGTGATTTAGAAACTGTCAAATAGGAGGATCTCCCAGGATTTGGGTCTATTTTTAGATGTATGTATCATTATGGACATACTCATTTCTGCTGAATTTTTCTGAATGAATTTTTTCATTCTGTTGAATTTTTCTGTGCTGCTATTGGCAGTGATAATGTTGAAACAGCACTTCATCTGGGGTCTTTAGAACTTGGTTGGATAAAAGATCCAGGAGAAGGAACCAGTAGAAAGCAGAAGGATCCAGTAGAAATGGAACCTTGTCTGTATATGTTTGTTTGAGAGGGAGAGCAAAACAAAGGCAAAACCAAGTTGGGAACGCTTTATTCTAAATCATTCATTATAAAGCAAAGCTAGGAAGTGTGGGTTCCTGTGACCCTAAAAAAACTAACAACAAAAAAGGTGAAGGTCAAATTTGTTTGCCAGCTTGCTGATATAAAAAATGCACAATTATGGTATGGAGATGGTTTTACTGTTTCATTACAGTAAGATAATGAGGAGAAAACCAAAAGAAACAAAAAATGATGCAAATGTCAGCGTGATCTAAGTTTCAGTCACGGTCACTCACACTCATGAGGTAGACCCAGGGCACAGCTACCATTTATGATCTTGGTGGCCTAACCCATCCAGGATATTTTTCACCCTGGCAGTACCTGGCTTTCAGTGTGTGCTTCTTGCTGTGCTCTTCCAGTAGTACACCTCTCTTCCTTGCTTTGCTGGGCCAAATTCAGGCTTAGTTTAAGCAAAGGCACCTTCCTTGAGCCAGAGAGGCTCAGCTTGCACAAGGACATGATGGACCACCATTGGTGAATGGCTAGTGGAGGTTTGGGATGTGCTTTTTAAATCACCTTTGTTTATTATTGTCCCTTGGGGAGCTAAAAAATCTCTTCAACAGCTTTGCTGCCTTATTTGCTGTTTTCCCATGTGATCAAGCTTTTATTTCACTCCCGACCCACAAGAGCTCATTTCTCTTATGCTTCCTCAACCTGCTCACTCCAAGCCCTCTTACTCCTGATACAAATGTGTTTTTAAAGATCATGTATGTGAGCCACTCATTCCCCTTGGAGGTCAAAACAAAACGAGTTACAGGAGTAATTGTCTATGACCAAGTAGACATAAATACATCGCAAACCAGTTTGAAAACTTTTTAAACAGCAATGCCACATACCATATCCTTGGAGGTCATGAGATAATGCATTTGCATTCTTCAGTATTGTGAGAATAACGTTTCTGGCTGCCATTGTATCTGTTAGAAATAATGGCTTCTAGTCACCACACGCTAGTAGATGCAAACAGCAAACGATATCACAGCAACTTCACTAATGCAGAAACCATTGTACACCCAGGCATTCCTCCCTTAAGCATAAAGAATAATTGCCTAAGTGTTTCATTGGGAGAAAAAAAGGGCACAGTCCTGGGAGTGTCAAGGATGTAGCATTCACAAATCAGTTAATAATTTCATTTATGCAAGGTGGTAATTTTTTCACTGTAATCACAAAATATCACCCTGCTTAAGTGCATGTTATTACCATTGTTAAGGACTGTGGCACAGAGAAATCAGGTTTAGTTTGCTTTTATTTTAGACAGTGGAATTCTGTATTTGCACTGTTTCTTGATTAGAAAACATCAGTGTGCATAGTGCATTGTAAGCATTTTCATTCACCTTTCCCACACAAACACTCTATTCAGACTAGTGATTTTCATACAACTTAATTGATGGCAGGCTGCAAAATCTAAATTACAGGGGTTGTCCTCTTCTTTATTTGTCAGGCAAGAGCTTTGCAATGATGCCTCCAGTCAACATTTTCCAGAGCTAGTGTGACTACAGGAAATATCAGTACATTGTTTTACAACTATTAGCAGTGCTTTAATAAGAAGCATGGCTCAACTTTGGATGTTATTTTCAAAGTTACCAGGAGTCCTCAATCTAGGATTGAACCATCTTTTTAATTGAAAATGTAAGTAAGTTTTCCAAAATTAATAGCCAAAGCTGGAGGGACCCTTTCCTGCTGGACCTTTCTAACAGCTATGCCCACTTGGTAAGTCTTAGTGACAGGGCCATTTCCCAAAGCAAGGATCCCCCAGCTTCAGGCACCTGCTCTAATTCAGTACCGGGATTATCTGGTCTCAGTCCTTGTTGCCCATTTACCATGCCAAAAAAAACCCAAGACAATCTTTCCAGGATCATCTCTGTTTAACTTACTTACACAATCAAAGCAAAGGAAATACCAAATCAGAGGTGTATATTCACTAGCGTAGTAGATGGCAACCATGGAAGAGCGAGTGCCTGTCTAACACCCTCCTAACTGGAGATGGGATATCATGACTAAGGCACAGAAAAGCTGGTTGGTGGGGACCTCAGGAAATCCCTAGTCCAGTCCCATACTGAAAGAGGGACTATGCCCAGTCCTGGAACAGGTCTAAAGCTTTCTTCGCAGGTTTAAGCAGGTTATTTTGCTTTGAGTTATACACTGGTCCAGAGAGAGGTGGGAAATCCTGGGATAACCCAGACTAGTCTAGAGGGTATACAAGTTCCATAACTTCACTACTGCAAAGAGAATTAACACCATTACTACAGTCCTGATGTTCTAATGAGCATTATCAGGATATGAGGAAAATTTGGAGAGATATGGGTAACATGTTAAGCCAACAGATCTACCAGCAAGCTATCAATCAGGCTCACAAACCACTGTTCAGATTCAATACAGACCTGAAGAAGGGATTGTGTCTTTGTCCACCGTGTTGTCTTTTTTCCAAAGGAAAATATTCAGTGAATGAATCTGCATTTGCAGATAGTTGTCTGCTCTGTAACAGCATTTTCATCTGATTCTTTACACTGATCATCTCTATCAGACATATCCCATATGGCCATCATCAGCAATCAGCTAGTTCCATGGTATGCATTAGAGTTTCCATGTTTGTCCCACACTCCCAACCAGTTTTTGTAGTCTTTGAAATGGTACCCATTTTCATTGTCCTTCTGTCCACCAGCACACTGCCACTTGTACATTACCCCCTTATTCCTCCTCAACTCTTTGGTTTTATTTCATTGCTCATGCAAGTAGGCCATGAATTTAAATAACAGGCTTACAGTTTATATTACTCTGTGTAAGTGCAATACATTTGTTTAGGTGAACTCCTCACAGAGCTAATACGGTTCTGCTCAATCTTTGTATATGACAGCATTAAACCTCAGTCATCCTCCTCCCTATGAGTTTGCTGGGTTTGTAGCATGCCATATATTACATGCCCCTGCCTAGGACCACCAATACTGGAGTGGTACTCCCCTGCCGCTAGCCATCAGGTTGCAGTTTCTATACTTATACAGTTTCTATACTTTTTTTCTTTCCATTTGTTTTCTGGACTTTGTATCTTTAAGTTTCAGGGTTGTTTTTTGTTCTATTTAGGGTTTTTTTTATTATTTCTCTAGAAGCACAAGTATTAAAAACTTTGGTTTTGTTGTTTTCTAAAGAAATGGATGAATGAAAGTTGCACTTTCAAGGTATTCATAGAAATATAAAAGGAAAGCTTTAGGAAAAGCACTATAGAAAGCTGTCTATTAAAATTTAAAGTGTGCCTAAGATTGCAACTGAGATAGATAATATACTTCTGTCATGGAAAAGTACATGCATATATATTATTAGCATTACACTTATGAAAAGAGCCATGTACACATGAAATTGCAGGTCAAATCTTAACACTGCTTTTTAAAATACTGATCAAGAAAAATAAAGCTGGTAATCAACACACGTCCTTAAAATGTGTCAAAATAATTTCTCTTTAAAGTAGCACTAATAATTAAACTAGCATTAAATGTATCATAAATATAATTATTATATGCTTTAATCAGTTTTACTTTAGCCTCCTTTTTTCTTTTTTATTCTAGTTCCTGACAGTCAAAGTTTTCTCTGTGTGAAAGATGCTGCAACATGGTAAAAGCTAAAGTATGCCAAGCTGTGTGTGACTCTGTGATATTCACATCCTCAGGAACAGCAAACGAGCTGAATCACCAGCATTACCAGTTCAGTTCAGTTAAGGATCTGGTCCCTACTGTGTTTATTATTAGATGGAGCTAGCAGGAATATATTCATTTTCTGCTGAACTTCTTGATGGTCTTTTTCTTTCTTCCTTTCTTTCCATTTCTCATACCTCATCCAAAATTTGTGCTGCACAAATTCAGCATCCCTGTTGCTTTTTTGCTTTTTTCACTTAAATCTCAATTGCAAAGCCAACTAGATTTCATCATGGCTTATATGGTCTTTGACTTGCTATCTGTAATCACAGTCATTGTGAAACTCAAAGCTAAGTCAAGAATTGTTGCCTTTTTATGGCTCCCTCTTTTATATATGTTGTGTTGGAGAGCAGTCGTTACCGCTTTTTTGTCATTATTTCTGGGCTTCACTCCATTAGCTAGTGAACAGGCCTTCTCTCATTGCTTTCCTTCAGTAAATACTGTAACATTCAGCTTCCTTTCAGGCTTGTGCTTTTAAAGAAAATCTTTGTACAATTAAAGATATGAAATTGCTAAATACAAGGCTGCATTCATTGTTCTCCCTTTTTAAAGGTTTAATCACGCTTAATGGCTCTCTTGAACACTTGAATTTTCCATGTTGATGGTTTTACCCCACTGAAAGAGTTTGCTAATATACTTTTCAAGTGTTTTCTCCTTAAATGAGCTATTCAAGAAGTTTTGTGCAGAATAAGATTGAGGAAGGATATATCCAGAAACAATTATGAAAAGGGTCCAGGGCTATCTGTTTATCCATTGGCTGAGATTCATGAGCTTAGCAGCAGCCAGAAATAGAAAAGAGAAAATATAGTTCTGTCCCGCTTTGGAAGATTCACTTGGAAATGTCTTGTGTTCCTCCTTTGGACCAGTCTCAGAGCATCTGTTGCTCCATCTTGAACTCTCCCAAGATGCAGCTGCTGATCGCCACATGACGAACATGGACTGAGGTGAGAACTAGGCTGAGAACATGGTCCAAAGAAGTGGTAACTTTGGTGCTGCATGTCTTATTCCAGCCACAACCACCACCACGTGCTTTGAGAGCACCTCTCTGAAGAGCTGGTCACTGCAGCACTGCCTGCTCATGGCTGGAGGGATGTTCTTATAAAGAGGGGAAGTGCACATCTTTACTCAGTCCTTGGTGATCACCTTTCTGTCTGTAGCTGACAGTCAAAAGTATACAGCCACCCCCATGAGACATGGACTGGACACCCCTGCACCGTTTTAAAGCTCGCATGGTACTGCATGTGTCCAGCATTAGATTTCTCCCCTAGCTCTTTCTCTGTGGGAACA